>JABUQX010011730.1:35000-40410 GCA_015478945.1 Trachelipus rathkii | reverse complement strand
ATCTTCTTCGTCATTCATCGAAAAAATTCATCATTCGTCCCAATCATAATATCTATAGATAGTATAGAAATACTATATATATATATATATATATATATATATATATATATATATATATTATATAATTATAATAGTATAAATATAATTTATATATATAATATAATATATATTACATAATAATTTATTACCTTATGTATAATTATATTATATTATAATAATTATAGATTATAATCATTTAGTATATATATATATAATTAATATATATATAATATATATATTATATATAATTATAATATAATATATATATATATATATAAGTATATATATATAATACATTATATATATATAATTATCAACTAAATAGCAAACACCAGGCTTAGACAACAACATGAGATATCTATTATTAATCAAGAAAAACGACGTTTCGAACGACTGATTCCATCCTCAGCTACAAATAATAAAATAAACTATAACTAGTACGTTCAATATTTAGGAAAAAGACCTTTACAGGACTGGCTTTAACTTTTTCAGCCATACCCCTCCTTGCTTTCAATTAAATAGTATAAAACCGCTTTCTCATGCAGAGCCTTTTCAGCTATCTTCCACTGCTCTATGTTTGTTACACAAAGAAATTCACATCTGTCAAATTTTTTCTTATTCAAACCCTCTCCCTCTCTCTTCATAAACAAAATTTATCTAACACCTTTAACGCAGAATTAGACCTCCCCCCATTTCTTAACCCTAACTAAAGTTGTATATTTCCTCTACCTTATTTATAAACACATTTTAACTTAAACTACTTAGTACCTTTGCTTACGTTTTAAATAAATAGTTCCCACAATTAAACATCAATTTATTTTCAACTCCTCCTCCTTTACAAATTGCTTCTTTTTGAATTATAAAAAAAACACCCTCGTACTCCGCTCTTCTGTTATTTACCAATTTAGTTGTAACGACTGTGATGTCGTTTATGTTGGTATTACTTTACGCCAACTCATTGTAAGAATGAGCCACAGAGGTGTTTCCACACTGCACTCATCCGATACATCAATTCTCCTTCATCATTCCCTATACTGACCACGCTCACACGCACGACCATTCTTTCAATCAAAAAATTTTCCATATTAACCCAAACAAAATCACAACCAACCTAAACATTCTGAATCTCTACAATTGCAAAAATCAAACCCTCCTCAACTAACGATAGTGCCCGTTAACTACTTTCTGCTTTAACCTCCCAGATGGAAATTTCTCTCCGTCTTACACCCGTTTGTTTTTTCGAGTGTAATGCATTTGTATACAGTAAGTTCCTACGTTGTTCTGTTCTCTTGTTATAAGATGCTAATTAATATTATAAGAATTTTTAAACGTTATCCATCAAAATATATAAATATCACATTCATTTTGATAATGTTTTATATAATTTAATTACTAGCCTGATTTTTGTGAGAATTCTGTTAATTTATTTTGTTTTTTCTAACATTATTTGTGACGTAATCTAAACAAGGTATTGCTTTTGAATTTAAACTGCTTCAAGTTTTCTGGTTATAACGTATTGATATTTATTTTTGTGTATTAGTTTTATATTATTTATTATTGTCGCTATGATGGAATCTTGGTTTAAACATGTTTTTTCTTGTAATAAAATTCGTGTAACCTTTTATTTTTAAAGCCCTGGTGTTGCCTTTCGTTGTTAAATTAAGATTCCCCACTACTAAAGTTTGATCAACTATATTTATATATTATTATATATAAAATTATATATATATATATATTATATATTTATATTATAGTAGATATAATTATATATATTATAAATAGTATATATAATATTATATATATATATATTAATATTTAAATATATTTTACTATATATTCTTATATATATACAATATATATATATATAATATATATTATTATATATAAAATTTTATTTCAGGATTATTTATCAGAAAATGGAGGAATGAAACGAAAAGACTCGGCGGAAGGCTCTTTTAGGAGATCGAAAATCCAGAAAGAGGAAATAAGGAAACTATTCACCTCACCTCCTGAAACCCCATTTCCAGATTTAGAGCTTGAGATTGAAAAAAACAATTTTAGCTTTAATTTATCTTTCAAGAGTGATGTCAAAACGCTGAATCTTCTTCTCAAGGCAGCTTAATTCTCCAGAGCGGATGAAAAGATATGAAGAGGAGGTCGACGATAACATTATAGAAAAGAAAACGTAAGAAAGTAAGAAAAACAAAGACATGAAATAAGAAAGAAATGTGTTAGTGAATTCCTAGAAGAAGAGAAACCACAACTGAACTACTGTGAATTTATTGGAGGACCCAAAAGGATGAGAAAAAGACGAAAAGAAAATTTAAGAGTGATGATGCTGAAGAAATCCACTTACCAGAAAAGGAATCTAAGAGAAAGAAAAAGAAAAAAAAGAAAAGTCATGCTGTGGATGAAGAGTATGTCTCCAATTGCAAATCAATTGAACCTCAAACGCATGATGATTCTGAACTAAATATTGAGGATGAAATACAATCTTATAGCCGTATTATGAACGAAAGTTATGTAAAAGCAACATCCACTGCAGAAAAAAAGAAAAAGAAAAAACGGAAGGAAGGGTATGAAGAAACCCCAGAAAAAGAAAATGACAGCGTTTCAAGACCACTTAAAAAACTTCGAAAATTGGCCTCGGAAATTAGTTTACCAGATATTCTTAAAAGTTCTGCAGAAAAAATAGAAAATGAAAACAATGCCAATTGTGAATTAGAAAACCAAGCTGATGTACACAAAAAAACTGAAGGGGAGATGAGGCAAATCCGAAAGTAAAACGTAAAAGAAGCTTTAAAGAAATGAAAACAGATTTTGAAACTAGAGTCAAAGAAAAATTTAAGAAAGTATCCAAAAGTGAGCTAGTTTCAATCGAAGAAGAAGCGGTTATAGAAGAAAATAAAACCCCAAAATCCGAGGCAAATAATTCCAAGATTTTAAACTTAAAGGTTCCTGTTGGTTATGACAATGGGGAATATATACGCTCTGCCCCAAATCAATATAAAACTGTTCAGTTTGATATTGAAAAAACATTTCCCAACTCTAATCTTGAAAAGATTAAAGGGTATTTTAAATCATAGAATTTTTAAAAATATATAATTAAAGTTTCTATGAAATTTTTATAGTCTTTAATTAACATTTTTATTGATGTTGTGAGTAAAATCTTTTTTATTTGAAAAACACGTCCAAACTCCAAGATTTTGAAAAAGTATGTTTTAAATGCAAATATATTTGTGAAGGATATTTACTTTTAGTTACGTAATTTTATTTATTTATTTTTTTAATAATAGAAAGTTAAAGTAGCTTTTAATTAAGTTCTTTTTAGCATACTACCATCACTCAGGAGCAAAAGCCTTATTGAGAATGAGTATTTAATACTCTTCATCTGATCTCAGTCTTTAGAACAGTTTTGCCAGAGAGAAACTTTGCTGTAAGCTTTTGTACCAAGTGAAATATATTTCCAAAAAATCTATTATTTAGAGTATAAAATCCACTTAAGAGCGCCAACCTCAAGGGTTTTTCTAATCACTAACTACTATACAATTTTTGAATCTCATTATCATCAAGCTTTTTGTGAATTGATTTTTTGAGACTTGGATAAGTGTACTACTGGATATATTAATTGATGAAATTTCTTGATACGAAACAACAAGAACTCGCTTAAAGAAAATTGCCGAAGTTGAAAGAGATCGAGGTTTTTTGAAAGATCGACGATTAAAAATATATCACTTTTCTTTTATATATGTATTTTTAATTATACATGTAAATTCAACTTAGAGGAAGTTGATGATATGATGAAATAATAATGAAATAATCCTAATATTACTTCTTTTGTTGCATCAAACACTTATAATTACTTTAAGCCTTCCCTTTCCTATACAAAAGGTAAAATAATAAGCACATTAATTTTTTGAGTCAAGTTTAGTAATGATTCAGCTACCTGAAAAAAGGACAAAAAAAATTAACATTGAATATTTAAATGTAGCTATATATTATTAGTAGTACCAGCAATATATTTATATAACATTTAATTTTTTTCCTTGTTTGACATTTGTTTACCTTTTCATTCATCACCTGAAAATGTTAACTCATTAATACAATCTTACACTTTCTTTTTTTACCTTTCTCTTTTCTGCTGTTTTCAATTTATATACTGTATACTCGTAAATATTCTCACCCTTTGCACATTTTTTGTAAGTATATCTGCAATTTGATTTTTTTGAACTTATCCATTTAACTGAATCTATATCCTCCCACATTATAATTATTAATATTATACGAGTATAACATCAAATGCACTCAAACAATTTTTCTCTTTCCCGTACTTTCTTACTGTACATTCATATTTTAGTATTGTGCAATTTCATTTGATTCTAAAAAATTCTTTAAATAGATTCCAATTTCTGCTGCTTCTCCAAGACGGCGTCAACTTCTATTGTAGATTTTGTTACTCTCTTGGGCACTTTTGATTTCTATAGTAATGGACATTTGTTATTCAATTTATCTCATTGCTACTATGTAATCGATTTGTGAATTTCAATTTCGTTATTGGGAAGAAGCGTCATAAATCTATTTCAAATTCTTTACTTTCCAACTTCAATGATACTATAGTTTTTTGCTATTCCATTTTCGTCACGTCTTTTATTAAATTCCACATTTCCATTCTTTCATGTTTGAATTTCTTGCTGGACAAACTCCTATCGCTAAGTCAGCTTTGTTATGCTGTGCTAACTAATTCAGTTAGCCTACAATTGCTCGATATTCGATTATTTTAAATCTTCCTTGTATCTCTTTGGAATCTTTTTCTCCGGACATTTGGTACTTAATGTGTCTGATCTAAAATGTTTTTCTCCATTTGAAATAATATATTGGTGAAGGATATATATACTTTTAGTTACCTAATTTTATTTATTTATTTATTTTTTAATAATAGAAAGTTAAAGTAGCTTTTAATTAAGTTCTTTTTAGCATACTACCATCACTCAGGAGCAAAAGCCTTATTGAGAATGAGTATTTAATACTCTTCATCTGATCTCAGTCTTTAGAACAGTTTTGCCAAGGAGAAACTTTGCTGTAAATTTTTCTACCAAGTGAAATATATTTCCAAAAAATCTATTCTTTAGAGTATAAAATCTACTTAAGAGCAACCTCAAGGGTTTTTCTAATCACTAACTAGTATACATTTTTTGAATCTCATTATCAGCAAGCTTTTTGTGAATTGAGTTTTCGACACTTGGATAAGTATACAATTGCATTTATTAATTGATGAAATTTCCTGATACGAAACAACAAGAACTTGCTTAAAGAAAATTGCTGAAGTGAGTAAAGAGATTGAAGTTTCTTGAAAGATCGTCGATTAAAAATA
>JABUQX010011730.1:25000-30000 GCA_015478945.1 Trachelipus rathkii | reverse complement strand
ACAGTATATATATATATATATATATAATATATATATATATATATAATATTATATATATATATAATATATATATTATATATAAGAATATATATATATATATATACTATAATATATTATATATATAATATATATATATATATATAATATAATATATATATATATATATATATAGTATATATTATATATTATATATATATATATATATTATATATATCCTATATATATATATATATATATATATATATTATATTCAGCGCACGATCATCAGTTTGATCCTTGGCTACATGGATTTAAATCTATGGGACATAGAATGAAATCTAAAGAATCTTATTGAAACATAACAATAGAAACCAGCTGGATTCATAGGAAACAGTTTTTTTTTTTTTTTTTTTTTTTTTTACATCTAAACAGATTCACGGGCTGAGCCCTAATCTAGGAGGGGTGTGCTCAATTTAAATCCGAGCAAGACGAGCCAAAAAGCAATGGCTCACACAAAAACGACCGACCCATGACGAACCTGGTCTTCGCCTTAGTTGGGCGAGTCTCTCACGCTGCAACTAACCGGACACTATCTTGGGCTTGATCCATTCCTTCTACCTATACGAGCCGCACTCCTCCGAATGTTCACGAAGAAAATATCTCTATAATGAACAAAAATGCGCCATTTAAATTCATATCCTTTAAGGAAGAGAAATTGAAAAAAGAATACTCAGCTCCAATCAATCAAATACGAAGAAATCCTCCTTTATATATATAGTTCAATTTCGGCGTTGAATTCATACTTTCTGACAAGAATTTTTAATTACATAAGTTTTTTCTTTATTCAAAAATATATTTTCTTTATTCTAGAGTTTCAAAATTATTTTCTGTTTAAAATTTGATTTATGAATTTTAAAAAAATAATCTATAAAGAAAAGAATTTAAAATTTTGGAGCTTCACCATTTCATTTAAATATGTTAGTATATATTCTCTTATTCCGATGTTAATTTTATTAAAATTTCAAAATCAGGCTACTTGGTTAACTTTGTAAATTACCGCAGTATTTTCAATTCCTTCTATTCAATCTTAAAAAAACTCATTCCCTTCTTAATGGCGGAAATTTCAAAACCTTCGCTTTTATTCTTGCGATTTAAGTCATTCTCTCTAATTACGAAAATATTTTCGATAGGTATATTTGGGTTTCGATGGGGACCATAAAAACCAATTGAAATTCCCATGGGTCATTTTTTGATGGGTATAGGAAAATAAGACGCTATTTGCCCACATATCTCACGAGGCGACACAGGAGAAGTGATAATATATTTACATTCCATGTAATATAAAATATTACATTAAATACAAAATATATTATTATGCTGTATCAATAGGCGACAGTAGCATAGTGCCCGCTGACCAGTTCTGTTTTTCGATAGAAAATTATTTAAACATAAATAACACTCCAAAAAATAGATTAAGTGAACAGGAAAATAAAATTAAAATTTTGGGCACCGGGTTCCGTAGCCTATAAGAAAGAAAAGTGGCGGGAGCGAGTGTTTCCAAAAACGCTAACGAAAAAGTTCAAATCTGGAGATATAATGCTGCCGCACAAATTGCAACAATATCATAATATAATATATATATTATATATAATATAACTAATATTATATATATATATATATATATATATATAATATACTTATACATATAATATATTATATATATATATATATATATATATATATATAATATATATAGTATTATATATATATATATAATATAATAATATATATATATAATATCCTCTTTAGATAATAATACAAATGTAATGGCCATTTTTTTCCTTTTTTAGGAAGAAATTTATCTTTCTCATGCTTTCCTCAACAGAAATGCAGTGTTAAAATTTCTTAATTTCAACCGATTTGTACCGGGCATGCACGAAAAAAATCAAATTAAAAAATCAATTGATTTTTTACTGATTTTTTATAAAAAATCATGATTTTAATTATTTTTTTGATTTTTTGATTTTTTAATTTTTTTTATATTTTTTATTTTTTGTATATTTAAGTGATCTAACTTCAATAGAAATAAAAAATTAAATAAAACTATATATATTTATAAAGTTTTAATATATTTTTTCAATTTTCAACAAACTATTGTATGTTTCAGTGTTTCCATTGTAATATTTGAAACCCGACTAGGCTATGAGTTAAAATTGAATTAATGCAGATGCAGGACTAATTAAAATATATTATTTTTGTTTAATAATTTTTGTTTCATATAATAGATATGTTACGCCAGTATTTAATATTGTCTACAATTTTAGCACCCTATTAAAAAGACAATATGCTGAGAAGGCCAACGTAAGCAACGAGAGTAAATTTTTGCTTTGAGAAGATAGGGGCGCGAAGTGTCTAATAGCCCCATCGCTTCTTAATATTATGCTTATTCTATTATTTATTATGGGTTAAATGGGACATTCTAAATATATTTCTCTTCTATAATTATTAATTTTTATTGGTTAGGGACAGTCTAAAAAAAAGACCATGCGGCCATTAATATAATTTTTATTATTATGAGTTGACTGGAACATTCTAAAGGGCAATGCGGCTTCTTGATTATTATTTTTAATATTAATTATTATTGGTTGATCGACTGGGACAGCCTAGATAGGCCCACATGCGCTTCTTAAATATTATTCTTATTTATCATTAATATTTATGGTATTAAATAGGAAATTCTATAGGGGCCAATCGGCTTCTTAATTATTAAATTTTTATTGGTTGACTGGGACAGTCTAAAAAAGACCATGCGGCTCTTAAGTAATGTTCTTATTTATTATGAGTACTGGACATTCTAGAGGTAATATCTTAATTATTATTTTAATTATTTAATTTTATCATCTATTATTATTGGTCTCGTTGGAGGATTTTTGAAATTCTTAAAATAATCTATTTATTAATTATTAGGTGACTGGAACATTCTAGAGAGGCCAATTGCTTCTTAAATTATTATTTTTAATTGTGACTGGGACAGTCTAAATAAGGACCATGCGGCGGCTTCTGATTATTATTCTTATTTATTATGGGTGACTGGGACATTCTAGAGAGGTTAATGCTAGCTTCTTAATTATTATTCAGAATAATAATTAAAAAGCTGCATAACCCCTCATAGAATGTCCCAGTCCAGCCCATTAGAAATAAAGTATAATACTTAGGAAGCCGCATGGTCCATTTAGACAGTCCCAGTCAACCAATAAAAAATTAATAATTAAAAGCCGCATTGGCCCCTCGAAGAATGTCCCAGTCAACCATAATAAATAAATATAAGAATAATACTTAAGAAGCCGTTATGGCCTATTCTAGACTGTCCCAGTCAACAATTAATTAATTAATAATTAGCTTTTTTGCCCCTCTCGAATGTCCCAGTCAACCAATAATAATAATACAACAATAACAATACTTAAGAAGCCGATGGGGGCCTATCTAGACTTCCCAGTCAACACAATAATAATTATATTTAAAAATAATAATAATAAGCCAATTGGACCCTCTAGAATGTTCCAGTCAACTCAAAATAAATAACAAAAGCCGCATATTCCTTTTTAGACTGTCCCAGCAACCAATTAAAATTAATAATAATCATTCTCATTTTCTCTTCTAGAATGTCCCAGTCAACCCATAATTAAATAATAAAAAGAATAATACATAAGAAGCCGCAGCGTCCTTTTTAGACTGTCCCAAGTCAACCAATAATAATTAATAATTAAAAAATAATAACTAAGCCACATTGATCCCCTAAATGTCTCAGTCAACTCATTATAAATAGAAATAATACTTAAGAAACATGGTTCCTTTTTAGACGTCCAGTCAACCAATAAAAATTAATAATTGATATCCGCATTGCCCCTTAAAAATTTAATTAGGAGCCAGAAAAATTAAGAATAAAATAATTTCTTAATAATAGATTAATGTAATTTAATGAATTAGATTTATAATAGAACCACATGGCCTACCAGACTTCGCAGTCAACACAATAATTAATAATTAAGAATTATAATTTAAAAAGTCCCATTGGCCCCTCTAGAATGTCCCATCCAATCATAATAATTAACATAATAAGATAATAATTCAGAAGCCGCATGGCCTATCTAGACTGTCCAGTCAACCCATAATAATTAATAATTAAGAATTATTTATTCTTAATTATTAATTGTTATTGGTTGACTGGGACAGTCTAGATAGGCCCATGCGCTTCTGAATATATTCTTTTCTATTAATTTTGTTGTGACGGACAGTCTATGTAGACCCATGTGCTTCTTAATTTAAATACTATTCATTAATTACATAATTATTATTAAAAAATTATCTTAAATTCTTAATTTTTATGGGTGACTGGGACATTCTAGAAAGGGCCAAGCGCTTCTCAATTATTATTTATAACTTATATATGTTGACTGGGACAGTCTAAAAGGACCATGCGACTTGCTAAGTATTATTCTTATTTATTATGAGTTAACTGGGGACATTCTAGAGGATCAATGTGGCTTCTTTAATTATTATATTTAATTATTGTAATTATTATTGGTTGACTGGACAGTCTAGATAGGCCCATACGCCTTATTAAATATCTTATTTAATTATTTTATATGGTGATATTTTGTTAAGAACAATCGGCCTTAATTATAATTTTTAATTGTGGTGATGCGGCTTCTTAAGCTATTATTCTTATTTATTATGAGTTGACTTGACATTCTAGAGAGTCAAATTGGGATCTTAATTATTTATTTTTAATTATGATATATTATTGGTTGACTCGGACAGTCTAGATAGGCCCCATACGTCTTCTTAACTTTATTCTATTTATTATATATTATGTTGACTGGACATTCTAGAAGCCAATGCGCTTCCTAATTATTAATTTTGATGTTGACTGGAACTAAATAGGACCATGGCGGCAGCTAAGATTATCTTATAAAATATGGGTTGACTGGGACACTCTAGAGGGGTTAAGCAGCTTCCTA
>JABUQX010011730.1:0-12500 GCA_015478945.1 Trachelipus rathkii | reverse complement strand
TTTTGATCGATCATTTGTTCATCAGAATAACTTAAATATATTTGCTTTAAGCTTTTTATAAAAGTTTTTCTTCTTCTTTGAGCATAATTTTTTTTTATTCTGATCAATAATATCAAAGGAGCTAATTTGTATTGTGGATTTAGAACTGTTGCAAGTACATAGTTTCTTCTCTTTAATTGGTACCAAAACGTCAGTAAACAGAATTTAAAAAAAGTTCTTTCTTCTTAGTTTTACACCGCTAATCCTTCCAATTTTTTTGGTAAATATTTTTTTGCAATTGCATTAACTGCAGGTATTACAAAAGGATATATCTACATCATCATCACTCGCTTTCTTTTAGTAATTCTTCAAATGGTTGTTAAGCAATCTAATTATATTCGTCCATTAGCTTCCACGTGCCAATGCGCATTTTAAGATATCTAGAATTGTTTTTCGAATTATAATAATTGCAATTTTGCTCTATGATCCTTTGCAGCATATAATATAATGAATCCTTCTTGTTTCCACATCTTGGATAAGCTGTGTAGTTTGGAAAATTTAGATTTTTGAATTTTTCCGTTAATTAGTTGTTTAGCAATGCCGTTGATCTACTAAAATGCAACCTACAATTTCCTACATAAAGTAATTAATTCTTTAATTGATTTTTGATAAAAATATAGAAACCATGTATTTACTAGCTGTAAGGAATTGAATAAAACATGTCCATTTATAAACACCTGTAGCTCTTCATTAACTTTGTAATGTTTTGTGAGTTATCTTAGGTCCACAGCGCGTTTCCCAACCTGGGGTACGCGAACCCCTGGTGGTATCTGCATACCGGCTGGGGGTACATGAAAATAATGTTGATAATGGCGCAAAGCACCAACTGAAATTTAAAAGGCAGGTTTGAAGACTTGTATATCAAGATTAATAATTATTATGTACTTTCATCATGCAGTAAGATAATGTGATTACAAATTATTTAAATGCTGTCTTTATTTGTTTTGATATTAGGGTATATACTATTATAACAAGTTGAAAATAAATTGTAAAATGTAAAATAAAAAATAATAGGCTATAGAAGTCATTAATTTGAGTCTTTTGATTATTTAGCTAACCCTAAGAGCATTACTATCCAACAAAAACAAACATTTTTTTTTTGCGTGAAGGGACAGGTAGGAGGAGTTATGAGCAAAGAGGGTACTAATCCATGAAAAGCCTAATCAAGGAGTACGCGGGAGTAAAAAGGTTGGGAAAGCGTTGTGACTTAGACAACATGAATATTTATTTTATTTTTTTAAATCCCAGCTTTTAAGTATTTTCCTCCACTTTTTAGACATATATTTTCTGCTGAATGAGAAACACTAAAACTACTGATTTGTAATGTTCCACTCTTCCTTTGAAAATCTTTATCAATCCAATGCCCTGATATACTTATAAAGCTTTTATTTTTATGAGCAAGTCCAAATACTGATGTCAATGATAATGCTTGAATTTCTTTGCAGTCTGAATTGCTTATTTTGTTCTTTACCCTTTTATATATTGTTTGGATTAATCTCTTCTGGAAAAGTACCTTCTTTGATGGAATATTTATATGTGGACAAACGGATTTATTAATCTCTTAAAAATCCAATGTTTCTTCACAAAGAAATGGCAGATTGTTCCACAGCAATTACAATTCCCCAATTTTTTGAAATGAATTTCCGTGCTTTTTCTTTTCATTAATTTCCCAAATCTTTGTTTATCAGTTATTTCAAACAGTGTAGGCCTTGAAGAAATTCTTTAATTAGAGTAGAAGTTGATGATAGGGATGGACATGGATCATCATTTTCTGCTGTGTCTGTGATAACATGTTTTTCTTTTTTCGGCCACTTTTTATCTTTGAAGATTCAGATATTTCTTTTTATCTTTCAAATACATGGTTTTATGTTTCTCTTCAAGATTATCCAGTAAAGGTTTTGTGCTATAATATTTTTGAACCTTTCGTTTTGGGTTTCCTTCTTGATAGTAATGTATCCCAATAGCTCACAAGTAGTTCACACCTCACGGTTTAGCCCTCTTCAAGGAGTGTAACTTCTCTAGGTAGTTACTACTTAGGATCCGGACGAGGAAGGTGCATGATAATTGCATGTTTAGAGTCAATCTTTCATATATATTATATATATATATATATATATATATATTATATATAATATATATAATAATATATATATATATATATATATATATTATATATATATTACTATATATATAAGGTAAGTATAAATGAAAGGCTTCATTCTACCTGGCGGCAGACTCCGGCCTCCGGCCGTGAATTAAAATTTTTTCTTTGCAGCCTCTCGCCAATCTTTGACACTGCTATAATCCTAATGGAAACCCACAATTCATGCAGTGTTGCCAACTCAAAATATCAGAAGGCACTAGATTTTATTAAAAAAAAAGTCACTAGACACTTCAAAAAATCAGTAAAAACAAGAACACATGTTTAGTAAAATTTTTGCATTAAAGTAGCAATAAACGCACTAGCGTCGGGTGGGGTGATGTGGACCACTTTAGGTATAACATCGTCTCCCGGCTTTACCCCAATACACTTTTTGGAATTTTTTTTTTCTGAAAATCTAGGCCCTATATTAGGTCATAAGCACACAAAAAAATAATAATGTAATTCTAATAATATTAGTTTTATTAAAGTTTAAATAAGCTCATTTAGCCTCACCTTGTAGGATGAATTGGACCACCATTGAGGGGTGAAATTGGCCAATCGGTTTAAATACCTCTTTTACGTATAAATTCAATTTTATATTTTAATTTTTACTTAATATAGTAATTGTTTATCATATTAAAATTAGTAATAAGTAATAAAAATGTCAATAATGATACAAAATAAGAATAAAAATGTGGTGGCCCAATTCACCCCTCTCGTGGGACAAATTTTGACACATTTTGGAATTCATATAAATTTCACTTTTTATTCTTAATTTTTACAATATTAAGTAAACTGTTTATTATATTAAAATAGCTATAGCTATGTAATAAAAAAATGTCAATAATAATACAAAATAAGAACAATGGTGGCCCGATTCACCCCATTCATCAATTTTTATGAGCAGGGTGAATCAGGCCAAGTTAGGCCCAATGATTTAAGCCACTAGTACTGTTTGGAACAAAAATTACATATAATATAAAGCTAACATACTCAACTGTATACACTGATAAAATAACTTAAAATCCATCCACCAATTCTTTCATTTTTATAACAAAGTTAAAAAAAAACTCACATTTTTCAAAAGTGAAAATTTGTGAAAGGGAGTTTATACCCTAATTTATTATATTTTTTAAAAATATAAAAACCCTCTAGAATTAAATATAATCTAAATAAAACTTGTAGTACCACCGTGTGGCTATTGAATGAGATAAAAAAAAAAAAAAAAAATTTTTTTATTTATTTACAGTGGACCAATTTCACCTCTTCTAAAAAAAGGCTATCTATTGCGCAAAATGCACAATTGCAAGGGCCACCACAAATTAGGCAATAAGAACAGTCCCACAGGAAGGGGGTTTAATAATTCGAGCTTAATGCAGCGATATTGCGAGAGGCACAACACATAGCTGAGTTGCATGTTTAATAACATATGTATTAATTTATAATATATATATATATATATATATATAATATATATATATATATATAATATATATATATATATATATATATATATATATATATAAAAATATATATATATATATATTATATAAAATCTGTATTAATAGTCAATATTTAGGCCTAGAAAGGGTATTGGTACTACTGTATAATTTAAAACATCTTTAATATACATAAAAAGATAATTTAAAAAAAAAAAAAAAATTTGTTTTAAAAAAAACATTTAAAAAAAAACATTAATTTCTTAGTTAATTAGGTTTCTGTATTTAAGAAGTATGAATTAAAAAAAAAAAAAAATAAGCTAAATAAATACTTTACTTTTCATATAGGAAAAGCTAAATAAACTACTTTTCATATAGTAAACCAATCACGGATTGAAATTAAAAATAAATAAAAAATTGAAAACTACAAAAAATAAAAGTTTCTTGATTAAAGAATTTAAAACAAAAACTTTAAAGTTCATTTTTTATAAAATCTAAGGTTAAAATGGGAGAACATTAGCAGTTCTTCATTTTCAAGGGACAACCTATTTTTTGTTGCCTCATAAATATTTTCTCCTGTACTAAATAGTCTTTCACTTTCAACTGATGATAGTTTAGCTGAAAAATTTTATTGGAATTTTTTTAAAACTCAGTTTATTAAACTATCACCACTATTTTTACACCAATTGAAGGTTGTAGCATTGATGTCACTGCTCAAAATAAGTTAGCCTATATATATTTGTTTTTCTTGATGCAATACTGTATGCAACCTTTTTTAGGTTTAACTATCACACTGTCAGAAGAATGTGCCATTCTTTTTGTTCCACTTCCACTTTTTTATATCAAACGATTTAGGTGCAACAATTTCTTTAAAATAGTCCATTAAAGATATGAAAATGTGACCTTCAGGTTCACCTCCTCCAATACATGAATTATTGTCATAAGAAACAACATTTTTAAGCTTCAACAAGTATAATTATTCTACTGGAACTTTTGCTATTAATGGCCTTATTTAAAAACATTTATTGCCAAAATTGAAGGGACCATTTGAGTTTCTTCAAGTTTACTTCATGTTTAAGTAATGTTATCAAGTGGTTCCAGTAAATGGAATAACTTTTCTACAATTTGCCACTGGAAATCAATCAATGTTTTGAAGCTGCATTCAGCAGCATATGTATCTAAGGCTTTTAAGCATATGATAATTGTTATTCCAGCATGTAGAAACATCTTGAATCAACTTATGCTGTTTGACATTTAACTGCATCTGTATAGTATTCAGTTTTGCAGCTGCAGTTGGAGAATTATGAAAATGAGAGTATATACTTCTACAAATAATTAAAATAGCTTTAACTGACTTCTGACATAATATAGAATTGTGAATGCATAGTTGTAACTCGTGAATAAAAAATGGAATTAAGAAGAAGCCACTTTCCCTTACACCAGATACCATGTTCTGTCCATTATCTCACACCACTAAATGAATTTTATTTTTTGGAATAGTTAAAGTTTGTGGACAATCCGGCAAATATTCACTAATATTTTGATTTGTGATATTTGGGGGAAATGCATCACTCTAAGAACTGATCTTTGTTGTGCAAAAGTCTTCTTTAATCCAGTGTCCAGTTAGGCTTTAACTTAGCTGTATTAGCTGTCCATATATCTGTAGTTAGAGAAATATAGTTGGTTCCCAATATTACCCTTTTCACTGCATTCAGTAATTTTTTATGAATACTAGGATGAACTTTTTGACTGAAATAAGTTTTTTGGCATATAATTTGGACAGGCATCCTTCATCAACTGTCTAAAACCAATGTCTTCTACAATCGAATGTGGTTGTATGTTAAGAGCAATTATTTTTTGAATACTCTTGTGAAGTTTTATAGCCCTGTGGTCATTTATGTCCCACATTTTCTTTCTCTCAAAAGAATCAACCAGTGTCAGTTGTGATGTTGACTTGGAACTGCTTGTGCATGGGAAAAGAAATTAAGGAGTTGCTACAATTTTATTTGCTATGTTATTTTTTTCCATTTCTAATTTAAATTATTTTGTGCTTATTTTCCAAATGATTTCTCATAGCAGTGGTTGGGTATGATTTAGAACTTTTTCCATTTTTTTTTATGGAATTTGTTCAGAATATATCTACAGGTCCCATATGTAGTCTTGCAACAAAATTTGTTTCTTATATAGCCTAGTAGAGGCTCCATAGTCCCCTATGTGATGATAACTTTTTTGATATGGAAGTAGTTTAGAAAACAAAGTTTGTCATGTTATACCATGGGATGGTTAGTCTGTTGTTTGTCTCAACTCCAGACTCTTTACAAAAATATTTTCCACATTATAATAAAAAAAATTTTAACATTCTTTATTAATAAATCAATTAAAATAAGTTAATAATAAAAAAAATAAATCAAATTAAAAATGATTTATTCACTTAAAAAGAATTTATTAAAAATTGTAAGGATGTACACTGACAATTATAAAAAATATTAATTATCTGAAAAGGGCTACTGGGGTGATCAGTACTCAATATGAGCCCTTGTTTTATTTCATGCATTAATAATAATAATATCATCACTATAAATATAACCATATAAATTAATAAAATTTCAAAAAAAATTTTATAGCGATTTAACCTTTTATTTTATTATGTATGCAAAGGCTGGAAGAGGCAGTTGAAGCCCCACAATGAAGTAGAATCAAGTGAGCACTCCCTACTGACCAGGCTGATTCAGTGCAACCCCCGTGGGAATGCTTGCAACTATCATGACGGCACTGTCTTAGCCTGCATATGTAATAGCTTAAAAGGTTAAATAACTATAAAAATCTGAAATATAGATTTGTGATTAAATTTGTTATTAATTATTATTAATTCAATGATTATTATGATTAGTTTATTAATTATTAAATATTTAAATTTTTCTTTTATCTTGGAAAAATAATTTTGCTAGGAGTTGAGTCTGCTAATTTTTTTCCCAATTCCCCATCTCTGGTTAATATAGTTGACATAAGAAGAATATATTGAAATGTGATGCTCTGTATCAGTTTTGGAATTCAAAATGGTAGGAATTAAACTGGGAGAAACAATACATTAACAATACATTTGTTGCAATTTGGGTTTTCAGATGGATTGTGTGAATTTTCTCAATTGTTGATAAATTTTCCCAATACTTTATGTAAGCAGTGAACAAATGAAGTCCTGAGAATCTGATCCTTGGTTGGCCAGTTCACACACCATATAGCGTTGGGCGGGGTGACTTGGACCACTTTAGGTATAACTTCGTCTCCAGACTTTCCCCTAATCCACTAATCCCCTAAGTCTCCAGACTTTCCCCTAATCCACTTTTTGGAATTTTTTTTCTTCTGAAAATCAAGGCCATATAAGTAGGTAATAAGCACACAAAAAAATAATAATGTAATTCTAATAATAATAGTTTTATTAAAGTTTAAATAAAGCTCATTCAGACTCACCTTGGAGGGGTGAATCGGGCCATCTGTTTAAATTAATCTTTTATGTATAAAATTCAATTCTATATTTTAATTTTTACTTAATATAATAATTATTTATCATATTAAAATTTGTAATAAGTAATATGTCAAATTAATGATACATAAAATAAGGAAAAAGTTTACTTACAGTATCACCCCTCTCGGCGACAAATTTGACACTTTTTGGGATTCGTATTTTTTATTATATTTTCACTTTTTATTTTAATTTTTACTTAATATAAGTAACTGTTTATTATATTAAAATTAGCTATACATAATAAAAATGTCAATAATAATACATAAAAATAGTATAATAATAATAATCCGATTTCACCCATCCATCCAATTTTTACGGCAGGGTGAATCGGACCAAGTTAGGCTAAGTGATTTAGCCACTAGTACTGTTTGGAACAAAAATTTACTTTGCCAGTTTAAAGCTAACACTCAAGTGTATACACTGAAAAAATAATTAAAATCCATTCACAATTTTCCATTTTATAACAAAGTTAAAAAAAAAAACATTTTTTAAAAGTGAAATTCTATTGAAGGGCATTTTATGCCCTAATTTATTATATTTTTTAAAAATATAAAAACTCTCTAGAATTAAAGATAATCTAAATAAAACTAAAGAAATTTTTTTTTTTTTTTTAGAGTTGACCGAATCACCCCTCTAAAAAAGGTGGGCCCGGTCACCCTGCCCGACGCTAACTGCCATAGCACTGCTTAGGCAGTTTCTTGCTTATGTATTTACTGCACTCAAAAAATATCAAAAGCAAAATTTTACTGATTTTAAGAACTGTATCAATATTAACACTTCTGATTTCATTTTTATTTTCCATTTAATGGTCAAAAAAAATTTTTTCTTTCAAATCAAGTTGATTTTGAACTTTTTTAACAATTCAAGAAGCTTTATATTCACTAGTGTATTTGTCAGTGACATGTGGTTTAAATTTTTGGAAAACCAATGCTGTAATCTTCTCAATATACACTCTAAATGCCCCCCCCCCCACCTCAAGTAACAATATATATACCGTATATGGAAAGAAAATCAAATATAGCTAAACAAAAACTTTTTTGTTTTCCATAGAATAACTTGGAATGTATATATATTAAATAAATTGAAGATGAAGCAGAAAGTCATCATAGCTTTAAAATATTTAGGAAATAAGAATTTAGTAGCAGATAAAAGATTTGTTGCAATATTGTATAATTATTGCACAGTAAAAAATATTATTGGTGTCCTTGATTACTAACCATACCAGGTAGCCTAATTAGATTGGATGTAAGAGCTCTCTGTTGTAGTAGAGTCAACTTTGAAACTGAGGATCATGTAATGCCAGTAATAAAAGATAAAGAAATTTTTTTAGCACAATTTTATATATTAGTGTAGGATTGTCAGAATATGCTCATCCAATGAGTTATTATTATTATTATTATTATTATTATTATTATTGTCTAATTTTAAAATAATGAGGGCCTAACCAAACAGTCAAGCAACACTTATCCTATGTGTTCAGTAATGAAGTCTTCGTTTTCTTAAAAATCAAAAAATATTTGCTCTTTATAGTTATTCAAATAACATTTATAAAATCCAAAATAGTATAAATATTGATATATAAATAAATGAATGAAAAAAAGTTTGCAAATGAAAGTTCAGTCCCAATACAGAAGTTTTATGGAACCTCTTTCCCAGATCCAGTACTCCGTTCACTTTACCTTGATGACTTACTAATAGGCTGATCTCTAACCTTATTTCATAAAAAAAGGTCTGAAGGACCAAGTTCAAGTCTATCCACAGACTTCACAACCAAATACATACACAAATACAATCCCTAAAAAAAAACAAGATATAAAATATTAGTAAGAGATGTTAGAACATAAATAAGAAAATCTATTCACTTAAACTCATAGCAGAAACATTCTTTTGTCCATCCGAACATCTACGTCATCAAGTAGACCAGAAAGGACAGCACAAGAAAAAAGACCCAGCTAAAGAGAAAAAAAAGAGAAGCCAATCAATTATTATTAAACATTTCTATCCTTTCTTAGTCTAAATGACTTACCTTGTATGGGTAGACTGAAAAATTTCTGTGAAGACTTAACTTTGCTCTTATGGTCTTGCTGTTACCCCTTAACTTATAATTACAACTTAAGTAGACCTGATTTTTACTTTGGTCACCATGTTTAAATGGACTTCCAAAAAATAATACATCAACAAAATATTTAAACAGAAGTTTTTATGAAAAAAATTTATCTTCAAATCCTTAGCTGGAATATGTTTGACAGATTGTTTTCAAAAGGATATTCATGGTTGTGCTTTTATATGTAATAAACTTTCTTCTTAAATTAAACTTCAAGTACTGTATTTATAGCTAATTAGCTAAATGAAATTATATAGTATATATACCCATATAGTTCTCATGTGCATTTAAATCAAAACCTCTCACCAAGGTTACCATTTTTACAAATTCCTTTTCTATATCAATGAAAATAGAAAAAGGTTTATCAACTTATTGACTTGTACAAGCATGTTAATTACCAAGTTAATCCTTTACCAGAAATAACTTTTAGGTCTCACTCATGATGATTTCATTTGAACTACATCAAATTATCACTTAATGCCATAATTGGACTATTTCTAAAACTTTGATTTTAAACATTTTGTATCTAGCCAGTTTTATGATGCTGAATTTGAATAAAAATTTATTGAAACCATTGACGTTTAGATGTGTTCTAAATAGAAGTTGTACATTTGTTTTGCTGTTCATCCAGTCTGCATGAAATTTTGAAAGAAGATAGGATTTGAGTGAGCTGCATATTTTTCATTAAGGATATTATTTTTTGCACAACCAAGAAAAATATTTTTTCTTAATGGCATTGCATGCCCAGAAGTCAAGTGGTTGGTTATACAAAAAATGTCTGAGTAAAAGATGTGTAACTTGCCCAATCTTATCCCCTCTGAAAATTCAATGAAGATTCGATGAATAGTAAAATAATTAAAGCCACATTTCATTTTTATTGGCTTAGATTTTGCATTTCTTTTAACATTGGCTATTACTACTAAAATTTTGCAGAAAATAATTTTTTGTTGGAAAAATAAGTCGTGTAAAAATGCTTCATTCTTTATTTATAAAACCGCCTATAAAAGCATGTGTTTAAAGTAATAGCAAATATAGCTATCACTTATCTCAGTGCCCAACCTTGACACTTTTATTGGTTGGGAGCACAGTAACATACCTGAAGAGGGTTAAGAGGCAAACAAATATATTTCATTTTCATTTGGCCTCCTGAACATGTGAAAATAGCATTTCATGATGCTGTAGTAAAGGATTCTTATTTGTTATCATATATAGTATTATTTTTAAACATGCCAAAAAACGTTCCAAATTCGTTTCCTTTTGTTGAATGGACTTTAATTTTGCTATAAAATGAACTTAAATCTCTCCGACCTTTCATTAAACTTGTGTATTTTAAATTTCATTTTATTTAATTTTTGTATTTTGAACGTAAATATTTATTTGTGTAGACAAAATACTGTCATTTATATATATATATATATAATATATATATATATATATATATTATAATATATATATAATAATATATATACGTATATATTATATATATATATATATATATATAGCCCACCTCCAATGCGAGGGCGTTAGCCCTCGCTCAATAGACAAGCCTTACTCCGTTAGGAGCAAGCCAAAGGCTTGTCTATACCTGATATATAAAAGTTAAAGTAGTCAAAAACTGGATTTAATATATTAATATAAAAGAAATCCCATGGCAAGAAAATTCAATTTGATGAATAGTCATTTCTCAGTTAAGTTCATCCCTTATTTAGAATTGGTCTAGAACAAATTGAATTTGCTAGACTGGACTTGATTATTTCTTTATTTTGACATGATTACCTTTTTCAAGAAACTCCAGTCAGATTTGTCAATATTATTCAACGACCTTACTATCAAACATTTTTATTCTTTGCCCTATTTTGGGTCATAAGAGAGATGTATTAAAAGAAATGTTTTAATATTTCTTTGGCTTTTAATTTGTAAAATATTCTTGATCTGACCTTTCTTAATCTGCATTTTGATTGTTTTTTAAATATAATATAATGGTTGTCTAGTAGAATATGATTTGTTTCCCCAGTCAAATTAATTGCACATTCCATTACCCTTGTTGGTTCTGCGCAAGTTAAATTTATATAAGTTTCCAAGTAAGCAAAATGATGTCAAGAAAAAATAAGTTGTTAAAAGAATGCAAGCACTTGTTACTTATTTCTAGACTTAGTCAATTTTCCAAGGTTCTGAGGCCCTGAATCTGAGTCCTATCTATGCATATCACTAGTTACAGTCAAACCTAATTACCTGGTTCAAGTTTATCCCACATTGCATCTTTTAAAATTTTAATAACTTTTGTGTATTTGCACATTTTATTTCTTAAGTACGGTATATACAATTAATCATAAATTAATGCATTTGGCATTTTTAGGTTTTTCAGAATAATCTAAAGCTATGAATCTATATTTTTGAAAATCTGTCACACACATTAAAGTTAAAAGTTTGAATTTGAATTTTCTCTAAATTATAAATATTCAGTTAAGTAGACTTTTTACATGTTTCAGAATGGTAAAATTGGCTTTTATAATCTATATTTATATATATTATGAAAACTAAATAATTGAAATTAATATAACCAAGGCTGGGTTACAGGCACTTGTAGGACCACCAAAATGTACTGAATAAAATGCCATACATTAATGGCTTTAAAATCTATATTGCAATTGTGAAGCTAGAACTCATTTTGGAGGCAAAAGCTATTGTAAGAAAACTTGTAAACAATGCCTCTAAGAATGTTATGTGTATTTATGTAAACTAAAAATTGCATACATATTATAACATCGTACATAAATGCTTTTAGTTTGTTATTTGATTTAAGATCAAACTGACCAATTATCCCTGGCACATCTATCGGTTGGCATTTTCCAAAATGCGAGACGGAGAAGCAGTTGGGAGTTCAGCCAACGACACCAGTGTTGAGAAGACGTGTTAAAGATCCTCGCCTTTACACGATCTTTCTTTTATATTAAAATATATAACCTAATAAATTGAATACTATCATAAATATTAATGTCCTCATTAAATATCTCTTGTAAAGTTTCTTATTTAAGAAACAGAATTGATCCTAAGTGATATAAATAAAATATAATATAAAGAATGGTGATTAAGATCTTAGTAGAGATCATGGAGCAATATGCCTCTCCACTCTGCAAACTGTTCTAAGAGAATTTATATAATTAATGGTAATCAAATAAAAAGAATTATTTGTGTGTTGTTATATAAATATGCCATTGATTTTTATAATAAAGAAAATTATATTATATTCTG
>JABUQX010011729.1:12500-26023 GCA_015478945.1 Trachelipus rathkii | reverse complement strand
ATTTAATAATTATATATATATTATTATTTATATAATATAATTATTTAATATATTAATATATATATTATATATATATATATATATAATATCTAATATTAATATATATATATTAATATATATATAATATAATATATAGTATTATAATATATATATATATATTATTAATAATATATTATTAATAATATAATTATATATTTACTAGATTATAGTTTACATGATACAACCACTCACGGGCAGAGCCCTAATTATCAAGGAAGGTGAATAGGTGTTATACGCCTCATTAAAGTCAAATCACTAAAAGTGCAAATGACGGCTAAGATGAGTACAAAGACGCACAAGTAAGGCTTTGAATGATAGTGGAGAGATTAAATTCATGACATGTGAGAAATCTCAAAGTAAAGATCGGATAGTAAGAATTTTACACTGAACAGTAATTAGTTATTGATCAAGAAAAGAAGGTAATGACTACGTGCAGACGCTAGCTACTGTAGAGTTTAATAAATATCAATATCAATACAAACACTCATTGAGTGGAGTTAATAGCTAGCAAGTCACCGCTCTACTTGCTACTCTGAAGTGTTCCGACGTAACAGTGGAGATGGTGAGGGTGTAGCGTGCTGATCATAAAATCTTCACGCACACAATCAGAGCCACTGTCTCATGCTTAAGTGATCAGTGTTTCCAGTATATAGGATGGGATCTATGAGATCTCATGTCACCAAGATTGAGTCAGTACAGAGAGGAGAACACTGAACTACGAGAATGAGATCGCTAGTGATACCGCAGCTCAGTATAGCTGTACTTAGATAGATTTATGAGGATGTCGTTTGTGACGATTCTTAGTATTGAGTTTTTAAACAGTACATTTGAAATTTCACTATAGGTGAGCATCAACAAACATGCAGTTATACTGATCACTAACCACACTCAGTGAATTATCTACTATCCAGATCAGCGTGAAGAATTAAGAATCGGAAAGATAAAACGAGTAGGCACTAATTCTATGACAGTAAATATATCATAAGAAGTGAGACTCACATGATTGAAATGATATTGAAGAATGAAGGGTCTGAATCTAATTGGCTTATATATATATATCAGAGTGGATTATGAGATTAGATGTAGCAGGTAGAAGATCATAAATGAAAAGATAAGGTAATAATATATAAAGTTAAGAGCATAAGATAGATATACTGTAGAGAAACGCCCTATGATCTAGAAAAGGAACGAAGAAGTCTAGAGTACTACACCTATTCTAACAACTAAAGCTGATATATATTTGAAGCGATTTGAAGAAAACTAGACATGAGTAAGCAAAGAGAAGGAGGAAACCCAAAGGAGGGGAGCTTAAAAAGTAGTGATGGATGCCATAAAAACTACGATCAATATAAAGCTTTTTTGGATATGTCAAGCGCCACCACGCAAGTCTCCCTCGAGTATACTATTATATCCTAAAGTGACGTGAGAAAATACCATAATAAATACAGCCTATAGGTATTAAGGAATAAGTATATATAATCGCTAAGTTAAGATCACCTCTGATGCGCCGTGAAATGTACTGTTATCTTTGAGGTCGATCGTGAGGAAAGAAGGTTGAATATAATATTAATAATTAAATATTATATAATATATCATATATTAATATATATATATAATATATATATATAAGTTATAAATATAATATATATTTATAAATATACATTTAAAATTAATCCCAATTGATTCATATATAGATTAAAAATCTTATATATATATATATATATATAATATATATAATATAACTATATATATATTATAATATATAATATATATATTAATATTATATTAATATATATATAACTATATATATAATAATTAATATATATATATATATTATTATATATTATATACTTAACATATAATTAGTACTCCATGATTAAAAGTAGCCTTATATATATATATTTATTATGAGAATTTCGGTTATCGATTACATACATAATATAAACTAAGTGGGCGATACTCAATATATTATATAGATACCATTTCGTGTGGATTACATTATATATTTTAAGCTAATCAAGTACGTTGTGAGCGAGATACTAGATTAACTATGAGTGTAACATATATAAAAATGTTATTCAGCCCGATACATAGTATATATCCATATATATCGTAATAAAATATGTATCGTCAGTACTAGCCCCATTACTTCTGTATATATATAATACTATATATATATATGTTATATATATATATATATATATATATTATAATATATATATATTTATATGTATTTTATTATATATTATTATTTAATATAAATATATAATATATATATATATATATTAATATATAATATATAAATATATATAATATATATAAATATATAATATGATTATATATAATATATATATTATAATAATTAATATATATTAATTAATATATATATATATAATATATATAATATATATATATATATATATATTATTATATATATATATATATTATATATTATATATATATATAATTTCAACTCACATTACATACTAACTCTCACCAGAAGGTACAAGTACTCTGTATCATATACTTGTATTCAAAGGGCCAGAGCCTCTTCTCCATCTTCGTCCTACTTAATCCATCCTAGAGACTCTCTCTTTCTTATTCATTACCTAGTACATCGAAAGCATTATTCACCATGTTAATTCTTCAATGATGTATATCCTTACCACTACGTGTCTCCACTTCCTATCTCTACTCATGTCAACTTTACTCTATTCATACTCTCAGCATATCCTCTTCACTCAGGATTTCACCTAACCATCTCAATCTGGGCTGCTCCAATCTTCTCCTAATAGCCCTTTCACATAGATACACCATACCACTGTACACTATTATCTTTGAAGAGCTTTTTTTGGCTTCTCTCTCTTCTACTGCTTCCTTCCCATATCACTCTTAAAATGCTCGAACCAATAGAATCTCTGCCGAGCAACTGTAATCTGCTATATTAGACTAATCATAATAATCTAGTTCTTGGCTCCGTACTGGGATTTGGAAATTATCAGCACTGTCTCTTTAGTCCCCATATGTCCGAATGGCGGTAATATGTTTAAATCTCGTGTACATACTGAGCCACGTTCTCTATTCACTCTCCATACTTGGTCACACGTAATAGTATTTATCGTGTACTCCTCATCTTTCAGTAGGTATACTCCTGTACTGATTCATTAACACCTTCCTATAACTGAGGCTATTCATTCATCAGCTTGTCGATTATTCGTGACGTCTAGTTATTCTATATCTCCGATACATCTCCTACGTTAATGAGTACCTACTCCACTTCATAAGATAATTTGCTTTTAAACACATCTTATGCTTTATCTCTATGCACATTAAATCACACAATGCTAAGTTTACTCATGATCTTTCACACTTACTTTTTTAACAAACTTTTTTGAACTTATTTTAATACACCAGGATAAAAAAATATTTTTACTATTTATTTACAAACTTCAAAGTATTTGTGGTTGCAAGTATCTGGCAAACAACTGACAGAATTTTCGTGAATTATTCAGTGTTATTATAGTTTTCACGTTCAATTGCCTGTCCTGCTTTCACGGGAGTTGTGTGTGTTAACGATGTTTTACACCTTTTATTATTTTTGTTGAATAACTTTAGTGTAAATTGATCTCCTAGCTGAGTCTTTTTAATGTGTATCTCTATATTTATGTCAGATAATAATACCACCGAGTCTCATTCTCTTACAGATATAGCTTTGGTAGTGTTAAGTGAAAAAGTGATCAACAAATATATGTTGAGGCCTAAAGTTAGTGATGAGACCTCCACCTATCATCCGGACAGAGCTAATAATCTTTATTCTCTCGCCGCATCTCGGACAGGCATCAAGCCTCTCAACGGAATCGAGAAATACTGCGGCACAATCATCGAGAATTATCAAGCCTCTCACATTTCTAGTCATACCTTTTTAAAGAAAGAAACAAAAATCTAGGTCTTCTACAACATGTTCTTGTATCATAAAACACAGATATTGGAAAATGTGGAAAGGAAAAGAAAACTACAAGCATACTCTAAGGGAGGAACAGAAACATATAGATTGAGTAGCAACAAGGAGCTCGCTTGCCATAAGTTTGAAAATACCTATCGATCTGGTAAACGTAACACATTCCAGTGCTCTATATATTCTCTCAGACATCACTTGGGGTTATTCTATTTTCTAAGCAATGAAATTCATTCATCATATATAGCAAAGAGCTATTAGACTTCCTCAGGATTCAATAAGCTACTATCTCAACTTTTTAAATCAGCAACGATGTGAGCAATATTCTCCTGTTCTCATGGCATATCATGGCTCACGAAACATTAGTCCCATGATAGCCAGCAAGGACTTATTCTGTGAAGTATGCAAAAGAGCGGATATAACACGCTTATGAACTATGAAAGCTACATATGCTGTTAGCATCAAGTAAGCATTTCGCACAGATACCTGGAGATTTCTTAGATTCTCATCCTAACGTAAGTGCACCGAAGGCGAGACATATGGATGATATCCGTCACGTGAACGCTTATTCTGATATGTTTTTTCTATAGTGCTACACTGCACTTTCTCTACCCCAGTCTCTGCAGGACTCTAATAATACCTATAATATATACTAAATTATGATTATTCTCTAGTATATTTATCTTATAATGTCAACGAGAGTTGTTTAGAGCGATGAAAAGAATTCTGTAGCTCAACTCTGAGTCTCAGACAAGCATGGTAGATATATTGATTAGTCAAGGTTAGCTTCACCGTTCTGTAAGATCTTTTTTTAGGCGCTTGTTTATCTTATCTCCGAGAGGAATAAACTATGAGATTTGGATTTTTACACCAGCCACCGCGCTGCTGGTAACTTTTGGTAAAGCTAATAGCAAAGCCCGCGCTATGCAGTCTCTCTCCACGTTTCTCAAAACACCCGAAATCACTCGAACACACAATTTCAGAATTCTTTAATTTTCTCTCCTCCCTCTCTTTTGTTATTTCTATGGGTATCCCATCTTCCACGTACTCTATATTACTTACTACAAGTATAATCAAACATATCACAAAAAATAACCTCACGACATAAAACAAAAGAAGAAACGGGAATAAAGTTGAACATACCTAATTTCAACTTAAAAATTTAAGCACTAAAATTAATATAGATGTAATCTCATACCACACATTACTCTATCTCTCCACTATATTCTCTTGAGAAAAACTATAAACTTCTCATATATCTCAAAACACAATTTCACCCTAACGTCTGTCACTCAATATTCACAATATAATATATCAGTTCCACTAAATGAGAATATATATTTATATCAGTTTATCTCTACTGTTTTTAGTCTGTGATTCTCATTACACATAATAATAATTCCACTTTGCTTATCCTTTAGATATTACATACGTCACTTCTCATCACTTTGTATCCTTACTTAATATATATAATATATATTTTTGAGTTATATCAGTCATAAAAATTTACCTTCATTCCTTTTTTGCCTCATCCTACATCATTCATATAATTCCTTATCCAACTCCTCATTATTATGCTAGCTTTTTCTTATTTATTACATCTATTTATATTCACAACTCTCACTCTGTTTTCTAATTATCTTTTATCCATTACATTAATACACCTGGAATCCAATCAAATAATTAGTATTGAATTTTTAGCAATAAATTATTTACAATTTATATATTCAAACACTCAACTCACATCTTATCAATTCAATCACATAAATAATAATGATGCTATTCACATTACATACTAATTAATATTACCAATAATTAATAATTCCTTCAACATATTTAAGTCAACTAACTCAGAGTCACTCTTGATGATTTTATCTCTTTCGTTCTTCTATAATCACACTAATAATAATATAATAATATCACACATATATAACTAATATAATAATTACATACAGGGTCTATCTCATCATGATAGACCTTCATATTTACTTTTTACTGTTTCTCCCCATCTCTCCGACTCCTTCTAATTGTTCTAAATCTTCATTTATTACTTAATATATTAATATTTACAAATAATTAATTAATACCACTTAAGAAATATGATACTACAAATAATAATAATATAATAATAATAATAATAATAAATCAACCACAAATGAATCTACACATCCATTTCATTCACTATTTGAGGGCTCATCTTATTAAGAAAAATAGTTGTGTTTAGTGTATATGTTTTTTTCATTGTTCCTAAATAAAAAATAACATCTATGAGATAATAATGAATCCAGATAAATAATTAAATTAATAGAGAGCTATAATCATAGATACATTAATACTACACTAAGAGATTATACTACTAATTATTCCACATTTCCTTGTTAGCCTAATAACTATACATTAAATAACTATATTTTATAAATAAGTCTAATAATTAGAATACTTACAGAATTAACTGAGATATAATTACATTTCATTAATTAATTTAGATAAGAATATATATATAGATTACACTATCAATTAAATATTAATCATTCAGTATCATAATAATGAATAATAATGATATACATTAATGATTGAATAATGAATCCAATGAATTAATAATATAGTGAAAAATAACATATATAAAATAGGCAGATATCTATGTCAAAAATTCTCTCTGCATTATAAAAGAAAAAATCATTATCATATCTATCTACTACTCACATCAGCAATAATATAATTAATAATTAATTAATATCTAATTATCAATTAATCATCTTCACCACTAATAATCTGTCACATAAATATTTACTGCAATATCATGGATCCTAGTTGTTCGCATGCAAAACAATCAAATATTCAACCATAATAGAAATGTTGCACCCTAAGTCATTCTGACATATGCCTCTGAGTTCCACTTCGAATTCCATCTGCAATGGCACAACATGAGCAATATGACATTGAGGTAATTGCACCATGAAGGCTTGTTCCAGAAAATATTGATTTGCTATACATAAATATATCATAAGATAAGTTGAAAACTTACCAACCTGACAATATATTTTTAAGCAACAACAATTTCAATTGGTAAAGGGGATGATTATTATCATTATTAATTATTATTATTATTATTATTATTATTATTATTATTATTATATTATTACTATTATAATTATTATTATTATTTATATTATTAATAATTAGTATTAATATTATCCTTTATTATTCGATTTTCATTATTATTTTATGAACAATAAATCAGCATTTTGGTCCTGGATAAATTATTGCAGAGATTTTTTCCAATTCCTAAAACCTTCCCTAATATTTTCGTTATTTCGTTAATAAAATATTTGCCTTCTGAATGATCCAGCTTTCGTCACTTCACGTCTGGGACATTTCAAGGATATGCTTTATTTAAGAAACGAGCAAATTTAAATTTCAAATAATGCAATCATACAAATATACAATTAAGATTAAAACTAAAATTTAAAATATAATGGAAAAAAATTTTCTTTGGGTAAAATCTTAGATTGTGTCTTTTTTTCTTTCATCTAAGTAAAAAATGTTAAGGTAATCGGACATTTCCTTATATTTTATATATTAATGTTCCTGTCTATGTTTTTTATAAGAAGGGACACCGCTAGCCTAGATCAGGATATTCCTCTTTTTATTTCAAATTTAAAAGTAATTTAACTATCCATTTATTTGGTGTAATTTTTATGTTCTTCCTGCATACGGTATTGTATCTTAACTTGGTTTGTTATTGTACTGCACACTATGCTGCCTCGAGTGTATTCGTCTTATAACTCATGTAAGGTGGCCGTTACATCGGGATCATGCATAATTGTACACGACGTTGGTACAACTGGCCAGCAGATGGTAACATCACGAGGTTAAACTAGAAGCAAGAAGGTAACTTTTTGCTGGCAGACAAGTAGCTCTAATAGTGGATTGTTTCATTATTTTCCTTTAATATGTTTCATTTAAATGAATTTTCAAATTTTGATTCCTCTTCATTTATTGAACCACCACTTTGGCTCTTGTAATAGATATCAGTGTTGTTAATATCTTTGTCTATACGCGGTGACCCAATAAATATTTAACTGTGTTTTTCAATTTTTTTCTTAATAAATATTGAGGAAACCCATTGTTAATTAGAAAAGCTTACATATTTTTTTATTTTTTATCTAAGCGAGTTCCCAATTAGTGTTATTTTGTAGGCTCTTGTACAGTGTTTTTATTGTAGATGTTTTATATGCGGGAGGTGGTGTATAGTCGAATTCATATAGACTCCTTTATCGGTATTTTTAAAATTTTGATCTATCACACAATATATATATATATATTATATATATTTATATATATATATATATTATATATTATTATTATATAATTATATATATATATATAATATATATATATTATATATAATATATATATATATATATATATATATATTAGTTAAACAATGGTGTGAAATGAGGTATAATCTGTTCGGATGAAAAAACTTAGGGCGTGTTAGGTGTAAGAAGAACTTATAAAATAAACACTGAATATGTTATTGAGTTTTTATGGTGTATAAAAATGGTTTGATCTTGTGGAAAGGATGGAAAATAGTCGACTGTTTAAACGGATGCATAGTGGTGAGTTTCCTGAGAATCAACCGATTGGGGTTCTGAAGAAAAAGTGGATTGAGTCAGTAAAGGAATGTCTGAAGAAAAGCAGTCTAGTGTGGCATAGTCTAGAAAAAAGGTGATGACAGGAGTTAATGGCGGGGATTTATGAGTGGATATGGTTGTGGCCCTGGCCCATGGGATGCACCTTACATTGACGAAATACGACAGTGAGGGTCCATCGCTGTCTTGTAAAGCCCCGGGGTGAGATTCTACGACCTCTCACTTAGGTGTATAAAAGGGATGGTAGCGAAAGGTTTTCCCTTCGATCTACATCATATTCCTCTCTGACATTTCTGTTGTTTCCGATTTATACTGCGTATCTGACCCGAAATCTGGGGACAGAAAGAGGAAGAAGAAGAAGAAGCAAGAAGAAGAAGAAGAAGAGAGAAAGAAGAAAAGAAGAAGAAGAAGAATCAAGACAAGAAAAGCCGAAGAAGAAGAAGAAGAAGAAGAAGAAGAAGAAGAAGAAGAAGAAGAAGAAGAAGAAGAAGAAGAAGAAGAAGAAGAAGAAGAAGAAGAAGAAGAAGATAGGAGAAAAAGGAAGAAGAAGATAGAAGAAGAAGAGAAGAAGAAGAAGAAGCAGAAGAAGAAGAAGAAAAAGAAGAAGAAAAGAAGAAGAAGAAGAAGAAGAAGAAGAAGAAGAAGAAGAAGAAGAAGAAGAAGAAGAAGCCGGGAAATAAAACGGAAGAAGAAGAAGCCGGGACATAAAACAGAAGAAGAAGAAGAAGAAGAAGAAGAAGAAGCGAAGAAGAAAAGAAGAAGAAGAAGAAGGAAGAAGAAAAGAAGAACGAAGAAGAAGAAGAAGAAAAGAAGAAGAAGAAGAAGGTAACAAGAGAAAGAAGAAAAGAAAAAAAAAATTACAAAACACTGATTATAGCAAAGACTTTACAGTCCACTCAAGGCTAGTTTGTTTAGTAATTATGTTTAATTAATTTGTTGTATTTATAAATAAAAAAAAAAAAAAAAAAAAAAAAAAAAAAAAAAAAAAAAAAAAAAAAAAAAAAAAAAAAACTATGTATTTTTGAAATAAGTATATTATTTTACCTATTTCAATGTAACATATGAGTCTGCTCACTTAGAGCAGATCTGCTACTAAAAAAGACTTTTTTAAAACAGATCTAATATGTATTTTTGAAATAAGTCTATTATTTTACCTATTTCAATGTAACATATGAGTCTGCTCACTTAGAGCAGATCTGCTTCTAAGCAACAAACATCAGAATATAGGAATTTTTGTTTATTTATTGTGTTGTGATCGATTAGATCACCGTCTTAGAACAAATATGTTCTATGCGGTGAACATCAAACCTATTAACTACAGTTATTCAGTGTGATCGATCATATCATTTTCTAAATGATTTCAATTTTTTTTTTAGTTTTATTTTACCATATTCAGGATACTACTAATTCTTGTATTTGAATAAAGTAAAAATCGAGTTGAATTGACGTTCACAGAAACCAATTTCCTTAAGTGTTTATCTAACTTTTTCTTGAATGAATCGATGTTAGCGCTGTTCACTATTTCATAAGAAGGACTATTCCACTTCTCGATTACATCGTAAGTAAAGAAATTCTTTGCTATATTTGTTTGAAATTGTTTATGACAAAGTTTATGCCCATTACTTCGTGTTTCATCATTAAAATCATATCTAAAGGATTGCCTGTACTCGATTTTGTCAAACATATTTAAATTTTTGAAAACTTTTATTAAATTTCCACTCAAGCTTTTTGTCTCTAAAGAATGAATATCTAGTTTACGTAGTCGTTCCGGTATTAGCTTGGTTGCCCTTCTTTGAATTCTTTAAATTGTTTATATCCTTTAAAAGGTATGGAGTAAAAAACTGAACTGTGTATTTCAGATGAGGTCTAACTAATGCTTTATAGTAAGGTACTATTTTATTTTTAGATTTTAATTCGAAGTTTCTGGCATAAAAACAAACTTCAGTACAATCCATATTAATTAAATTCCTAGATCATTTTCCTCACTGACAACTTTGATAATGTGTAACCTTACATTTATTGGAATTAAATTTAATTTGTCATATTTTTAACCAATTTACCATAACATTCATATCGTTTTGGAGTAAATGACATTCTTTCTCAAAATTTATGCGATTTCTAAGTATCATATCATCCGCAGATCTCGAAATAATTTACAAATCCTATTCAATATCGCTCTGGAGTGATGATTAATCTTTTTCACAATTCTATGCGATTCAAGTTTTCGTGTCATCAGCAAATTTCGCAGATTTTTGCTTAAAATATCATCATCTATGTCATTTAAGTATTTAATAAACAGTATTGGACCCATGACAGAACTTTGTGGTACACCAAAAATAACATTCTCTCAATCTGGTCCCTTACCACTGATAATGGCTCGTCGTCGTCGGATTTAATAAAAAAAATTTAATTCAATCTTAAAATGCCTTCCTCGATTACCGTGAGCTCTTAGCTTTTCCAAAAATCTTTGACTGAGTGACGGTATCCGAATGCCTTTTGAAAAAATCTAAAATAAATGAATCAAAAGATTTGTAATTATCTACATCGTTTTAATTTTCATTTAAAAATTTCTAGTAAATTTGTTTAAGAATGATCTATTTCTTCTAAAACCGTGTTGGGAAATTCTGGAGCAATCCATGATCTTCAAGATGTGCAACTAATCTACTAGTTAGTATTGCTTCAAAATTTGCCAACTATAGAAGTTAAACTAATTGGTCTGTAATTATTGGGGAGCTTACGATCTCCTTTTTTTGAAAATAGGAGTTAATATTTGGCAGTTGTAAAGACTTATTGAAATAGTATCGGTCAGAGGTTTTAATTAATATATTCTTTCGAAATTTTTTAGATGCATCGTTAAAATACATCTGGTCCAGGTGATTTTAATTTAGTTAATCAGTCTTATCAATTTGAAAGAGCAACTTCCTTTAAAAATTTCCAAATGTATCTAAATACTATCTGTATAAAAATCCCGTACGTCTTTCATGTTAGGAACATTATCTGATTTCCTTTCGTAAATACTTGAGGAGAAAAAAGTTAATTTAAAACTTTTGCCACATCGGCATTATTCGACTTTAGGTTTCCGTTATTGTCCAGTAGTGGTTAACTTCAAGATTCCTTAATGAACTTTTATTTTTTTGACGTAATTGTAAAACTTTTTAGGATTTATTTTCTATCTGGGCACGACGATTTTTTTTCATGCTTTCTTTTTTACATGCATCCTAATTAGTCTTTTTGCATGTTTCGAACGCACTTTGTAAATTGGCCTATTATTTTCTACTGCAGGGAGAAGTCTTTCCAAAGTTTATACAGCCTATTTTCTATTATTTAAAGATATCTTTAATTTCATTGTTCCACCATCTTGGTTTGACTATGGTAAGTTCGGTTTTATTTTATATGGATAAAAATCTTTTTCTTTTTCGTTAAATTTTGTAGAACGTATCCACATATTCTGCATTGCTGTTAATATTTCATCCCAATTATATATAGATAAACTTTCCTTAAAGCCATTAAAATTTGGCGTTCTTAAAATCAGGAATTTTCAAGTAATTGCTATGTATTTTGTTTTCTATATTAATGGTAAATTTAATCATGTTATGATCACTTTTTACCAATAGGTTCTATAACCTCAAAACTTCTTATCAAGTTCAAATGACTCACTATTAGTAGGTCTAAAATATGTTTCCTCTTGTTGGGAATCAATTATTTGGAAAAGGAAATTATCTCCTAAAACTTTAAGTAACCTATTTCTTCGGGATCTGGCATCAAGTAATTATATTAATTATTGGGCAAGTTAAGTCTCCTACATTTTGTAACCCTTCTGAAATTTTGCGTTAATTCGGTGATACAAAGCTTACATCTATTGCCGATTTGTTGAGGAACGGTGGACGATAAACGTTTATCAAATTCAAATTTATATTCAATGTTTTTTAATTTTAATTCCATGATAATCAGTTTCATAAATATCAGCTACTTCTAGCTGAGTTGAGTAGTTTGATATATATCTTTAACATAAATCATAACGCCTCCCCCGCTTCCTAATTATTGTTCTATCTTTGAAAAATAACTTATAACCATTAATTTTAAAAATTCTGAAATAAAATCGCGATCTTTAAAGTGTTGCACCATGTTTCAGTGATTGTAACTATATCGTTTTCTGTGTAAACAATAGCTTTAAAGTCACTTATTTTGTTTCGGATACTTTTGCGTTGAAAGACATAGCTTTCATTTCGCAAATGTTGAACGCGGGATTTGGACCTTTCTGAAAAACCTGTATGCTGCAGATTATCTCTTTATGCATTTTTGTGACCTCAGTGTTCAATAGTCGACCTAATCGCGCTTCACCAACATCATTTAAATGAATCCCGTCTTTTCTGTATAAATTATTCTGACCATCAAAGCTTCCCCAAAGGTTAGCAAAAGACACGTTTTCCCCCCTACAAATTTCTTCTAATCGTGCGTTGAAAAAAATTGCTCTGCTGGCAACTCTTAGTCCCATTAAAAAACGAGGCAAAATTCCCAAACATAAAATATTACCTGATCTTTCTTTCAAATTTTTGATTTGGATTCTATATTTGTCGATTAGGTAATTTGTCGTATTTTCCTCTTCATCCACATCTTGCGACAATCATGACACACGCTAGGCTATTGTCTTTGATTTGTAAATCCTTAAGGGATTTATCAAAGACTGATATTGTTCCCCCAGAAACCATTTTACATTTCCTTTTTGTAGGGTTGCGTTTCACAAATTCTTCATTCATATTCTGCACTATAGAGTCACCAATCAAGATTGTCTCCGATTCACACCTCAACCTCTAGGAGGGAAAAGGGATTTGAAACGGGAACTCTAAATTCAGGCTCATTTCAGGTTTTACATC
>JABUQX010011728.1:10000-14423 GCA_015478945.1 Trachelipus rathkii | reverse complement strand
TTATATAATGAAACAGAATGCGAGACAGCACTCTACCCAGCTTTCAACCCCGTATGTGACATTAAACCCATTCTCCCTCACCGGACATAATCTTTACCCTGTACTATCTGTCTACATAAGTGCTTTTTATTGTTTTTAACAATTTCCTCAGGAATTCCATATTCTATTCTTCTCAGTTCCCTCAGCAATAACTCCCTTGGGACTCTATCAAAAGCTTTTTCTAGGTCTACGAAAGCTACATAAGTTTTTCTTTTAAATTTCCAATTCATTATTCACTTATCTTCAAGCGAACACAAGCAATCTATTAGTCGATCTCACCGGTCTGAAACTTATGCTGCCTTCTCTTCTAGCTTGGTATCCACCACCTCCTCTCAGTCTTCTCTCTAATATTCTTTCATAGATCTCGCAGGCATGCCGATATTAATGCAATCCATCTATAGTTTCCACTTTCTGTTTTATCTACTTTTTTTATATATGGGGCAGATTGTTGCCCTACTCCATTCACTCCAACACATGTTCATCTGATTTAACATTCATCTAGTCCCTTCAACTCCCATTTCCTTCAGCATCTCTCTCCCAAAAATATTTCTATACTCCTCCTCACCCCTTTCCGCTCTTCATACCTCTCAACGCCACCATCATCTCCTACTCCGTGATCAATCACTCCTCCTCTTCTCTATCCCACAAGATATCAAGCTCTCGCAATCTCTTCTCTGCTACGCCCTCCACATTGTACAAATCCTCAAAAAATCTTCTCCATCTCTCGTCAATCTTTCTATGGATATTACTATTAGGCTCCGTTTTATGGCCTTATAAACTCGCCTCATTAGGTCTCTGTCGCAACTTGTCCTCCATACCTTTGGTAATTAAAACAGCTTCTTACGCCTTGCACATCTTTCCCAATCGTTCCGATTTTTCCCACGCGTTTTGGCCATTTTCCATCCTTTTCACTCTGTTACACTCTCGCCGAGCCTCTACATATTCTCTTCTCTCCAAGTCACCTTTCATTTTATCCATTTCCTAAAACGCCTCATCTTCCCTTGTACAGCAGTTTTAACACGTTCTGTCCACCATGGTGTTTTCTTCTCTTTTTTCCTCCCACCATTTTTATTTCCATTGTCCCTTCTGCGCTCTTTAGCACCGGTTCTTTGAAGGGGTTCCAGCACTCCTCAACACTTTGTCCCTCATCTTCTGCTGTAATATTGTTTCTTATTTGCCGCTGATAGTTCTCTCTACATCCTGCCTCTTTGATCCTTTCTATTTGCACTCTCCTTCTCATCTTTCTTGGATGTAACGTAGGATTCTTTAATATCATCTTCCCCAACACATTACGGTTGTCTGCATCTCCATTCACGGATGGTACACACTTTGCATCTCTAAATATCTCCTTTTTATTAGTCAATACCAGATCTTTCATGGATTTCTCCACATAGTAAAACATTTCACTGCTCCATCTATACCATGTCCACATATGGCTTTCTCAATGTTTATAACAGGTGGCCATAACTGTCAATACATTCTGCAAACAAAAATCTATCACTCTCTTTCCAGCTCTGTTTCTCTCGTTAGCGCTGAAAGCTCCTATGACACTCTCCATACCTCTTCTCTGTGTTCCAACATGTCTATTCAAATCTACCCATTATCACATTCTTTCCACATATGGCGCCTATTTTGAATTTCCTGCAGATTCCGATACAACTTTTCCTTTACAGCTTCAGTTCTTCCCTGTTGTAGTGCATATACCTGTACGACACTAACACCTATATGCAGAGCCCTCTTAACCGCTAGGCAAACTAGGCAAATGCCTAGGATGGCAGAATAAGAGGGCGGCCCTAGGTGGCTAGAACGCGGCAGACAATGACAGAAAAAAAATAATAATAAAAAAAATAACTATGTATGTATGTATATATATATATATATATATATATATATATTATAATAATATATATTATATATATATATATATATATATATATATACTATATATTAATATATATATATAATACTATATAATATATACTAATAATATATATATATTATATATATAATATATATATTTTATATATATATATATATAATACTTATATATATATATATATATATATATATATTATATATATAATATATATATATATATATATATATACTATATCAATATATAAATACATATATATATATATACATAATATAACATGTATATACTTACTTCTGCCCCTGCCCACCTTAATTGGAGGCGCCACACGCTCTTGCGGCAGTCCACAGCGTCGAGAAGGAAGATATAGAGAAGTTAGCGCGGGGGGGGTCGAGAGCGGAGCACCCCAGAAGGAGGTGCTCTATTGTGTCGGGGAAAGGGACATCTGCGTGCAGGTGGGGATGTGACATTGTCAAGTTTTGAACTATATTTATATTGTACCTTGAGATTTTTGAGTGGTGAACTGAACTGCTACCGGCAGAGCGTCAAATTTTACCTCTTTCGGACAGTGTTTCCTATCTATAGGAATTTTTGTCGAGCAGGTAGTTTTAATAAATATATTGCGGGCGATTTTAGGTACGTTTAGGTAGTTGAGTGTGGAAATGGATATGTATAAACCATGACCATAATGGAGAGGGGTGAGATAATATTGTAAATTCGTCATTATAGAATTTAGCTGCCGTGAGGAGGGTGGCGGATTTTAATCTGTGTCGGGGGAGGTTGGAGAAGATTTGGTGACATGGTGAGGTATGATTAGAGTTTTACTGGGTAGACTTGAAGCCCCACCATCTCAGGTGAAAAGGATTAGCAAGGATGTTAATTCTCGTCCATTAAATGTGAATGGGCCGGTAGTTTCATAGTGCATCCTGTATAATTCTAAGGGGGGTGTTTTGTGTAATTTGTAATTTTTTTGAGTTTGATTTTGACAGTGTGGGGAACCATGCAGAGGAAGAGTAGTTTATATTGGTTCTAAGGAGTTGCTTGTAAGTAGTGGTAGGGGTGTGTTTCCTGTCCCTGAACTTGTGTTGGGTTAGTGTTCAGAGGGTGTTTAGTTTCCGTGGGTTGATGAAGTGATTTGGTCGATGTGGGGGGAGAACGTCATGTGTGTGTCATAGGTAAGGTCCTAATATTTTTGGGTTTTGTTTAGGGAAGGGGATTGTTGTTCAAGAAAACTATTGGGTGAAATAAGGATTGGTGGCAGTCAGTAGTTAGGAGTGTAATGGAGGATTTGAGGGAAGAGGCGGTCATTCTGTTGGATAGTAACCATGTTTCTAATTGTTTTAAGTATTCTTGGGTGTGCCGAGTGGCTCTTTTTACGTCTGGATGTTGGAAGATGAGGCTAATATCGTCTGCGTATGTGATTAGTTTGGTGGAATGGTGGGTAGGGGTGGGCAGGTCTGCTGTGAAAAAAGATTGAAAGAATAAGGAGAGAATTGGCCGCAAATGTGCGGACCCCATTTGTATTATAATAAGAGTGGAAGAGATAATGTTTTTGTGGAAGAAACTTCGGCAAAACGTTAGTGAAAAAATTAGAAAGCTCATTTTTTATCATTTTTTGAGGGGGAATTGAAGGATTTTTTGAATAAGAATGAATGTGGGGACAGTATCAGAGGCTTTATTGATGTTGATTGCTGTGAGAATGGATCTATGGGATTGGGATTGGTTGAAGCCATTGATGATGTGTTAGGTAAGTGAGGTAAGGGCTGTAGTTGTGGAGTGGTTGCTTTTAAACAGCAATGCTGGAATTTGGGAGGGTGTGAGAAGGAAGATTTTGTTTTTAATATTGTTTCTCGCAGCTTTACTGATGGAGAGAGGAGAGAAATTGGGCGGTAGGAAGAGGGGGAATTAGGGTCTTTTTTAAAGGTTGTGAGTTTTGGGAGTATGAAGGCTTGTTTCCAGATTAAGGGTATAATAATTGAGTTGCATGGATTTTCTTGAAGATTTTCCGTGGAATGGGAGGAGTGCTTTATATCACCGAGGGTTTTAGATGTAAGTTGATTTGAGTCTGGTCCTGTAGCTGGGTACATTTCTTTAAGGGTATGATTAGTTTCTGATATCCTTTTGATTATTCGCTAAAAGGGGGGGGGGTTGGTGGTCTGAGAGAATGTTTTCTGATTGTTTTTTTTATTTCCTGTTATGGGGGGTTCGGTTTCCGAGAGATAATGTTTTGCTAGGCGGTCCTTGATTGTATTGCGCTTTTGAGATGGGACGAGGTGGGTGGTTTAGTATGAGAATCATTTAGTTTTTTTAGAGAATGACTTAGACCAGGCTTTTCTTGTTTTTCATGCCTCTGTTGAGATGTTGGAATTGTTAACGTCTAGGTCTGAAACGTTAATTAGTGGCTGTTGAGGATCTAGATATACTGAATGGTTAGCGTGTATTTGTGGGTAATTGAGGTTTGTTTATTTTGTTATAGATGTGGAGATGGGGAAATATTGGTATATGTTTTCC
>JABUQX010011727.1:0-10949 GCA_015478945.1 Trachelipus rathkii | reverse complement strand
AGTAGATCGTTAGAAGAGAAACCGCATGAGGGACGACCGAGAATCCACACCAAACACAATTAGAAAGAGTTTTGGGGAAAGGTACAAGTAACCACGTTTGCCTATAAATAAATCATACCCTAATCATAACCTAAACACGACCACGACACAACGACCACGAAACACGACACAGACCACCGACACGACACGATCACGACCACGGACACGGCACACGAGCACGACACGACACGACAGCGACACGACACCGACACGACACGACACGACACGCACACCGAGCACGACACGGACACGACACCACGACACGGACACGACACGACACGAACACGACACGACACGCCGCACAACGACACGACACGACACGACCACGACACGACACGACACAGCACACGACGCACGACACGACATGTTGACACGACACGGACACGACCCAACCGACACGAACACGACACGACACGGACACGACACGACACGCACACACGACCACGACACGAACACGGACACGACGACGACACGACACGACACGACACGACTACGACACGGACACGACACCGACCAACGACATGAACATAACCCAACATTAACACTAACATAACATAAACATAACATAACATAAACATTAACATAACATAACCATAACCATAACAATAAACATCAACAAAACATTTGATAACAGTAACATAACATAACATAACATAACATACATAACATAAATATAACATAACATAACCATAAACATAACATAACATAACATGAACATGACGATGACATGACGATGACATGCACATGACATGACATGAACATGACATGACCATGACATGACATGACAAAACATAACATAACATAACAACCTAACGTAACCTTAACTATACTTTACCTAACGTAGCCTCACCAAACCTAACTGAACCAAAGTAACCATAATCAAACCTAATAACGTAACGTAACGTATATAATTACAAATAAATCCTCCAATTGAGTATAACGAAATAATAGTCAATATAAGCTCTTTACCGTGTTGCCATTATAACGTCGAAGTAATAAGTAAGTAATAAATGTTACCAAAAAAAATCTAGGAACGATACATCAAAAAATATTTTCCGTTTGGAGAACTGATGAAATTGAAAAATGGGACTCAAAAAGACTTCTCCATCTATCAATAAATTGAAGATGATCAAATAAATAGATAAAAAATAAGAAAATAAATCATTAAAACATAAAACAAGTTATCAAAAATATTAGGAAAATAGCAAATTTTGTGTTTTTCACTCTCCATTTTTGAAATATTTTACCTCTTTTTCCCTTCTGCAAAATAATATTCACAGCGAAGAAAGCGTCCTACCAAAATCTCCATACATATATATACTAATATATTAGAATATATACTTATATATATATAGTATATATCACTATACAGTATATAGTATTATATATATATAACTATATATATACTATATATATAATCATATAATATAAATTATATTATATCAATATATATATATATATATATATATATACTAATATATATATTATATATATATATATATATATTATAATATATATATCATATTATAAATATATATAATATTATATAATAACATAGTATAATATTATATAAATTATATATATATATATATATAATATACTATATACCTATATAAATATATATATATATATATATATATATATATATATACTATATATACTATATATATTATATATATATATATATATATATAAATATATACATATATATATAAATACTATATAAATATATAATATATATATTATATATATATATATATATATATATATATAGTATAATATATATATATATATTATATAATACTATATATAATTATATAGTACTACTATATTAAATATAATACTACAGAAAGGTGGTTTTAAATACATGCTGAGGCAACACAGAATTCCTCTTGGTTCTCCTGAGTTAAAGGAGCAACAATAGAGGCACAACAACTATTGCTAAGAAATTTCCAATTATAAGACGGAAAAAAACAAATATTCACTCACGCCAGGACTCGCAACCAATTGACAACGGTAAGCACACCTGGACAATATAAAGCTAGTCTTGCCCTAGTGCATCCAGTGACGTACTCACCCAGAAAAGAAGCGCATCTAAGAACAGTTTGCCAAAATTCTTCCTGCCTTTGACATCACATTATGTTGCAACTTGGTACCTATTTATATCCATTAAAAGGTGCTTGGAACTCCTTCTTGGGTCAGATAGCATTCTGCTGTTGTACATCTGGCTTCCAGGAGCAACCAACACAATGCCGAGACACATTGACCGAAAATGTTTCGCGAGAATGATTTTACTTTTAATACGGAGGAGTTTTTGGCACAGCAGATAGTCTACGAAACTAATGTACATTTCCTTTTTCAAAGGTTCGAGTCCCAAAACTCACCGACGATTTTTCACACACACACACACACACCACACACACACACACACACACACACCACCACACGCACACGCACACGCAGCACGCACACACACACACACATAAATAATACCTAATAATATATATATCATATATATATTATACTAATAATATATATATATATAAATACTATATAATATATATAATATCATATATATATATATATATATTAATAGTACGTATATTAAATTAATAAATTATATATAATTAATAATAAATATTTACATAATCAAATATTATTAAAAAATTAAATTAATAATAATACATTATATTATATTAAGGTACACTTTTAAAGATATTAGACAGAATACATATAAGACAATGAATTACTCACATTATCCCACGAAAAAAATAATTATACGATTAGGCATTAACGAGAGCTGTAATATTATTTTATGTATCCATTATATTATTTTTTTCACAATTCCTGTCAGAGAAATCTATTTAAATGGGGAGGGTCGTATTGCCATTTTTGGGAAGCGTTTTATCGATAATTTTACAAATACGATTCCAACAACCATGATGGCGATAACCCCAATCTTTCTCGAAAAAATTTGGGGTATTGAAATTAAGGTTGTTTTCAATAACTCTCCAACTACAATCAGACAAAAATCGTATAGATTATTTATACAATCATTCATTTACTATAAACACCACAATCAAGTTTTTGGCTGCTAAAATACATGATAACACCCTTCGAATAGTAAAAAATGTTTACACTTAACATTCCTTTCTTTGCTACATGCTCACTTCAGATGCACCTATGACGAAACGCTTGAGAACATACATTCAATTAATAAACTCTTTAATATTATAATTATCTGACATCTTCACAAAAAAATAATCGAATTCTTTAAGTCAACGATTCGAAGATCCAATCTATCTGAAGAACAACATTCTTACAACTCCTCAAACTATTTTTTCAAAAAAATCTTGTTCAACAGAATAAACCATAGAAAGAACTTTGTTATTAAAATTTTATTTATATGTATTAGTAATCTTTTATTATGTTGATTTAGTATATAAATAAAAGAACTGCCATTAAAGAATCTGGTAAGAATACGGAGCCAAAGTTTCATAATAAATGAATTACTATATTATCCATTTAATTTATTTAGCATTTAAAATATTATACCGAAAACACATCTATATAAATCTTAATATTTTGGAGTGAAAATTGGCTAATACTGGAAAGACTTCGTATTCTCCTGGAAGGGGTGCATGCAAATTTAGAGACATCTAGCGGGAATGATGAGGTACTTGTATCTTAAAGGTTATCATTTTGTAGACCTACCATTGGACTGATCTAATCTTATCAATAGATTAATAATTTTGTATTAGAACATCAATTTATATATCATGGAGGCTACCTGCGTTTTTTTTTTTAAAGATCCAACCTCCCATTCCGTGTGGCCGGTAAGTAATTTTGTGTATATATATATACACATGATATATGATATATATATTCTCGAGCGATTGTGAGAGGAGGTTGACATGAAATTCGTGCTCCAAATTTTCCCCTATATACTTACAAACTAAAATTGATTTCATCTAATTAATAATGTAATATATCTATCTATCTATATACTAATGATAGCAAATTTCTAATTCAATGACTTAATTCTTTCAAACACAAAGATAAATCGTTTATACTAATATATATAGTTCAAAGAGTTATGAAAGAATCTTAACGATATACCTATTGCTAGATTTGCAAGAGACACAGTGAAGCTATTACCAAAAGTAAATATTTGCATAACACACGTTGAATTTTGAATAGATAATGTTTATAAACTTATTATTGACTAATAAATATACATAATCAATTTACTCATCGAAATAATGATATATAATGATATAAACGAATTTAGAGATTAGCAAAACTTTAAGTTAATTCTTTTGATAAACTGATATTAAACTTCTTTTGTATAGATACTAATATATATATTAGATCATTATAATTATATTTTAAATATATGTCTATACAAATAATGACTACGCCCGAATTCATGCCAGAGTCTTCAAAACTGATATATGGGAACTTGATATCTTCACAGTCCATTTTAGTGAATTACTCGAGTTTCTTAAAATTCATGAAATATTAAATTTCTTTCAATCTAGTATCAAACATGATTTAGATTTCATTAGAAAACCATGTATAACTTATTATACTTATTATTATATTCTTTTTATAATTAATTTACTGCTATATTATACATATATAAGAGAAAGATTTATGGTGGGGGTACTTCGTAATTTTATGGCTGGAATACAAGTTTACTTATTTATTGTAATTTATTTTAAAAGTTTTTCGAACTTTTTATGTTACATTTTTAAATATCTAAAATCAATATAATAACATTAATATATATAGTATTAAGTAAATATTGAAGTAACAATATTAATAATATATAATTATATAACCTATATAATATATATTATAATATATATATCAAGATATTTTATTATATATATATATATACTTAATTATATATATTATTATTTAATATATAATATTAATATATATTATATACTTATTAAATATATATATATTAATATCATTTGATATTAAATAAACCATCCAATTTACTATTGAGAGGCACTCTTCCGGCGTGATACTCATTCTCACTTATCTCCACCAGTCCTGTCTGTTACTAGGTCAAGAGCCATAGCCACCGCGACATTCAGCTTCCCAGACTAGCCTATATTATATAATAGCTCCCTTTAATGGCTTACCATAGCCACCCTAGGCCTGTTCCGATCTTTGCCAGGAATCTTTCACGGTTAGATCACTAGCGCATTGTTCAATTTACCATCCACAGGAGGCACCACACCACACCTACCTATAGGTACTAACCTCTAATATCTAACTAATCCATCCCTCAAACATTCACTTTACTTAGATTATGTATACGTATAAGTTCTTTCATGAATTACATTTATTATTTTACTTATTTCTCTTTCAATAGAGGAGCTATCTTATTTCATATATACAATCAAATTTGTTCAAGCGGACTTCCAAACCTACTATTAGCTGCACATTTTCTTTAGATTGTCGAGTTTATATATATATAATACTAAATATAATATATATAGACTAGGAGTCATATATATTTGCCGTACAAATTATGTCAGTGGTGAATATATATGCCAAAATTCATAAAGTGAATTGAACAAAAGATCATTATCAAATATTAACAGGGAGCGTTCATAATTTCCAATGATTAGTATAGGCGCGTGTTAATCGATAATATAATTTCGCAGAGATATATAACTGCATAATGAGTTTATTAGTGACATATGGGTAAATTGTGGTACTTTACTGTGATATATGTTATTGTCCCAATATATTATGAGTTATGCAGTACTAGAGTCTACATTAGCTGGACAATATATGGGGCACAGTTTCTGTGAATTCACCACACATCCAACATTTATCAAGCCATCGACTTCTTAGATATGTTTTGTGCAGACCAATTGGTATATTATTTCTATTGCAGCATCAAAATCCATGAGCTGTATAAATTCAATTTTATCTCTAAATTTTTATTTCATAATTCCTTCTGTACTGTGAGCTATGTTTATATCTAACAGATTTCTTTCCTGTATCTTTTTAAATTAATACCTTTCAATTGTAGTGTAGTGACTTTTTTTAATTTAACTAGGAATGATTATTACTTATGTGGGATGAGTCCTTCTGCACGAGTGCACAGAGAATATCGTGTCTAGTGTTCGGTGTTTATTGTTGCTTAAGTGTCTTAGTGTTCTCCTTTTGACAAGGAACCTAGTATAACCTTATATCTTTATATATAAGGTTTTTAACCTCACTCTCAAATACCAAATATTTATGTTAGTAATGATATTATCCGCCATATACAAATTAGATATTGCAGGTGATTATTATGAACTTCTCCTGCGATGAGATCGAGAGCTCATTCGTCTATTAATGTAAAATTTTATACATCGAAGTTATATGTGCTACAGATCTTACAAATCATTTCATGTTCTATATATATAACCATCCCAGTATTGAATAAATATAAATATAATAATATACATGTGCATAATATATATATATAATATAGTATATATTATATACATACTAGATATAACTATATTATTATATACTATATATATATATATATAGATTATAGCTATATGCCTACAGGCATCAATAAATATCAGAATATTTCCTATACTATTATAAATATATTATATAATATATTATATATTATATAAGTATATATATATAATATATATAACTATATATACTATAATAACTATATATATCTAATATATTATACTATATACATATACTATATATATCATATTTATAATATACTATACTAATATTACTACTATTTTATTTTATATAAATATCTGAAAATACCTTTTCAAAATCTAAAATTGCTTATATATCATAAAAGATACCGATCTATAAATTGCTTTTATGATATAAATAATATTATCCTATATATTTAGATATCTTTATACAATATGTATATATATCCTACTTTTTAATATATTGTATAATATATATACTATATATATACTATATGATGGAGATGTAGATTGCCCTTTGATGATTAGATTATCCCAATCATGCATATCTGGTATTATTTAACATCACGTTAATTAAACTCCTATTCTCAATGGTTCGTCCAATTTGGATGGATCTATTTTCCCATGCCTTCCTACACAGGAGGATCAATTGATTTTCCCAGTAAACACACCTGTATTCACACACCATGCAAGCAGATTCAATGAACTATATTTCAACAACTTTATTAATATTTCGTAATAAATTGCCCCTCATGCATCCATTCCATTTCACAGCATCTCCAGTTGAGAACTTACACCCTCCGGTGGTATAGTTTTTGCAGTCGTAGAATTAGTTTCTTGATCTGGTATGCTATCTTCTTTTTTCATCAACTTGTTCTAATTTCCCTTTTTGGCAAAACCTCACTTTTCGTCATCTGAACATTATCTCATATTTCCGAAAAAGGTGTCTGTACTTTCTGATTGGAAACCCTACTTGCATCCCTCCTATAGTCTATGTCCTCTATTTTCAGCCACAAGAGTTTATTGGTTGATTCTATGTACGCAGTGACGATGTATAACTCTCCTGTCGCTGATTTTGAATCTTCAAAATTTTCTAATACTATGGCAGTCCACTTCTAATTTATATTGTTTTGTATATTTCTTTCCAAATTCAACAAACTATCCTAAATAATTTGACTAATTAAATTCTAAAATAAAGCAAGTAATATATATACGTTATATATATATCTATCTACCGTTTATTTCTTAGTAAACTCTCCTGATTATCCTATTTATATTCTTTGACAATCTAAACCCCAAAACAGAACACATTCATTCTTCATTCACTTTTCTCGAAAATCATTCTGGATAATTTCAATGTTCACATCGCCAATGACTATCCTCTCGTTCTCTTGATACAGCTGGGGGGCTTATGTACCATTTCTCTATTCAGAATGATTTCGAGCTGCTGGTGTGGTTCTCTACTGGTGTCCCAGATCGTCATGGAGATGAACCAGACATTTTTGATTTTTTCCTGTACTTCCAATCCTTCTCCTTATTCTCTTAAACGCTTTCCTCCTCTGGGTTCCTCCGATCAAATTCTTATCTCCGCATCCCTTTCTATCCTTTCAAGTCTTCCGCAGGAAAGACCCCCACTTAAGAAGAATAAACGTTTCTGGCACCTTTATACGACGGGTATGCCGTGCTAGGAACGCGCTTATAGTATACGTAGGGTATATAGTAACGGTAGGTCTATATAGTACTATGGTCGTTATGGATACCTAGTATGTTTATATAGTATATATATATTATATGCGGATAATTTATGTATCTTTATTATATATATATATATATATATTATATATATTATTATTATATATAATATTATCTATATTATATATATTTTGCAATCTGGTCGGACTTGCTGTCATAATTCTTTGATTTCCAATGAAATGACTACTGCTTCGGTGGGAAGAGTCCCTCGGAGTGTGCGGAACGCATAATCAAAGGGATTATCTCTGGTAAAGAGGCGAACATTCCATATTCTTCCCCTTCAACTACAGCAAATAAACCCTGGTTTTATATTGCTTGTTCCCGTGCTATTCGGTGACGAACCCCAGCCCTCGTGAGAATACCGTCGTTCTTCAAACACAAGAAAAAAACTCGTGCAACTTATGATCTCAATCTCTCCTTCTTACGATTTCCATGTAATCTATTTTTCTGCCGACATTTTTCCTAAAACTTTTCCTTCATGAGTTATTGTTGGAAATTCTTTTTTTTCCTCACGTCCTTCTGTGGCAATTTGTTGCAAAAAAAAAAAAATAAAAAATTAAAAAAAAAAAAAACAAAAAATGTTGATTTCTACCTTTTGTTTCTTATCCTCTTTCCTCTCCCTAGGTATATGTTCGAGGAAACAAATGCCATTTTACCTTCTGCTAAAGCCGAACTCCTTGTTCAAACTTGACGATTCCGGAACTATTCTTCCCTATCTCTGATCAGACTCTCTCCACAGTCATTTATATCCCATCGTAGTAGGCCGTTTCTCGCTCGGCGTAGTTTTGCGATACGTAATTACTTCTGTCTTGGGCTTTAACGATTTGTGGTCATCTTCGTCTCTGTCTGTTGCCGTCTCTTTTCTGATCTCGTCTGTCTTTGGTCGCTTTCTCTGTTCTCTGTCGTTGTCTCTGGTCCTCTGTTCGCCTTGTTTGCCTGTCTTGTCTGTCTCCTGTCGTGGGCTGGGTTTTCTGGGCCTTCTTGTTAGCGTCAAGATCCTTAGCTTGCTATTTAGAGTCGCCAGTTGTCTGATCAATATTTCCTCCTGTGGTTCTTAAAAGGTATTCGCTGCGGCCTCGGTCGATGGCTTCACGGTTACGATTGTCTGCCGGTTGAGTGGTAAAGGGCTGGTCTCCGGTTAACGCGGGGTTCGTCTGGTCTTTGGCTCCCCACCTCCTCAGAGTCTGTTCGCCCCGTTTCTCTCAAGCTTCTGTGGCTCCAGCTCCAGATTGGCGGCGGGTCCCTTCTATCGCTTCTCTGAGTTGCCCTCCCGTTTTCTGCTTGCTGTCATAAGGTGTTTTTTGACATCCTCATGCCTTAGATTTTAATGGTTATTGCGGAAATAATGCCTCTCAATTTTTTTTCCTCCACATTCCTCTTCTATAATCTAAATTCCTAATCTTAGTTCAAATTCTCATTTAAGTCCCTTTTAATTAATTATGTCTCTCAACTAAATTAAATAATTAATTCTGATTAATTACGTCCGACCATAGTATCGTACCCCATCTTTATCTTCTAATTCTGATCAATTCAGTATGGCTATGGTAAGAGTAACGCCTTTTATTGGTGAATCTCCCTCTGATTTCACTGCTATTACGGCATTTCGGTGAACAACATTTTTGCGTGTGGCCTTTCTTAGAGTCTGTGCCTTAAATTTAAGTTTTTATTTATTTCTCTCCGGTCGTCGTTTCTCGTCTATCTTTCTCTTCATCTCTCTTCTCTCTACTCGATTCTTCCTCGTCTCTCTCTCTCTCCACTGTCTCTTCTCTCTTTCGGTCTCCTTCGGTCTCCGTTCGTCTCTCTCTCCTCTCTTCTTCTCTCCTCTCTTCCTAAACTTCTCTTTTTTGGTATTAATTATAAACTTTCAGGTGGCCTTCTCGTCTGATTTCTATTTCTTTTCCAGTCGCTCAAGTAGCAGTGTCCTTGTGCAGACGGGTCTATGCAATTTATGAAGGCTATGCAAAATGGTCGACAATGAAGGAAAATGAGATCGGATTGAAACAGGTCAGATGATGGTCGACATTTGTAAAAAAAAACAATAAAAAAAAAAAAAAAATTATCTGCTTATTGTAGAGTTTTCTTTAAACGAATCTAACAAACCTGTAACATTAACTGAGCTGCTACTTTTAATAAACCTGATTATATAACATTATTTTAACATTTAACTCCTCACCGTGTAGGACTTAAAATCCTAATCGTTACTTAATAACGCTGACTATACCGAACCTCAACCCTTAAATCGACCCTAACGTTAACCTGACACTAAACCCTGTACTAGTAAAACCTAACCGTAAGAGTGCCCTTGCCCTATCGCCTGAGTGTCGGGGCTGTAACGGGAATTTTTTTGATTGTTGTTTGTTCGGTCTAATTTTTCCACAATGTGTTCAACCCGTTTTATGGATTGACTGAGTCCGCCGCTCCTAAAAGATTTTAATTAATCTTTTAAGAAAAAAATCTTCTATTAAAAACTTTCAATGAACTTGCGGAGTGAGGTGTTGTTAATACTTAGTCGTTTAGTGTTGGGTTCTGCTTCTTAATTTCCAGACTCCTTCTTCCTCTTCCTTTCCTTGTTCCCAAACTCCTTCTTTTCTCACTCTCTTTTTCTAATTCTTCGTTAGTTAAATGTTTGACTCTTTTTCCTGCTCGGTCCCTTCTTTCTCTCCATCACTATGCTAT
>JABUQX010011726.1:30000-32500 GCA_015478945.1 Trachelipus rathkii | reverse complement strand
TGGATAGATAGATAGATAGATAGATAGATAGATAGATAGATAGATAGATAGATAGATAGATAGATAGATAGATAGATAGATAGATAGATAGATAGATAGATAGATAGAATAAATAGATAGATAGATAGATAGAAGATAGAAAGATAGAAAGATAGATAAAATAGATAGATAGATAGATAGATAGATAGATAGATAGATAGATGAAAAGCATATATAGAAATAGTTTAGATAGATTAAAAGATAGAAAGATAGATTAGATAGATAGATAGATAGATAAGATAGATAGTGTGTGTGAGAGAGGGAGAGAGAGAAAGACATAAGAGAGGTGAGTAGAGAGAGTTGAGAGAGAGTGGAAGAGGGAGAGGAGGGAGAAAAAAGGAGGATTAGGGGTGATTAAAAAGATCGAGAAGGTGAGAGAGAGAGAGGGAGAGAGAGAGAGAGAGAGAGCGAGAGAAAGTGTTGGTGTGAGATAAAGAGAAAGAGAGTGAGTGAGAGAGAGAGAGAGAGGTAGAGTGGGACGAGAGAGGTAGAGCGAGAGAGTGAGAGAGAATAGAGAGAGAAAGAGTAAGAGAGAGGGAGTGTGTTGTGTTAGAGAGAGTTGAGAGAGAAGAGTGAAGTGTCGAGTTGGTGAGAGATGAGAGAGAGGGAGTGAGAAAAGAGAGAGAGAGAGGAGGAGAGAGAGAGAGAGAGAGAGAGAGAGAGAGAGAGGGGTAGTGTGAGTGTGTGTGTGAGAGAGAGCGAGAGAGTGAGAGAGAGAAGAGAGAGCGTGAGAGAGAGTGAGAGAGAGGAAGTGTGTGTGTGAAAGAGAGAGAAAGAGAGAATATGAGACGAGGGAGCGGAGAGAGAGGGAGTGTGAGCAGAAAGCGGAGTGTGAGAGAGAGAGAGTTAGTGTGAGGAAGAGGAGGGAGAGAGAGAGTGGAGAGGGAGTGTTTGTGTGAGTGTGTGTGTAAGGAGAGAGAGAGAGAGAGAGAGGGAGTGAGAGAGAGATAGAGAGAGAGAGTGAGAGATAGAGAGAGAGAGAAAGAGAAGGAGAGGGAGTGCGTGTGTGAGAGAGAGAGAGAGAGAGAGAGAGAGAGTAGTGGGAGTGTGTGAGAGAGAAAGAGTGTCTGTGAGAGGAGAGAGAGAGAGAGATGAGAGAGAGAGAGAAGAGAGAGTGAGAGAGAGAGAGAGAGAGAGAGGTAGTGCGTGTGTGTGTGTTTGTGAGAGAGAGAGAGAGAGAGCGAGAGCGCAATCCTTAATAATAATAATAATAATAATAATAATAATATAATAATAATAATAATTAATAATAATAATAATAATAATAATAATAATAATAATAAATAATAATAATAATAATAATAATTAATAATAATAAAATAATAATATTATAATAATGATTATAATAATAATTATAATAATGAATTAATAATAATAATAATAATAATAATAATAATAATAATAATAATAATAATAATAATAATAATAATAATAATAATAATAATAATAATAATAATAATAATAATAATAATAAATAATAATAATAATAATAATAATAATAATAATAATAATAATAATAATAATAATAATAATAATAATAATAATAATAATTATACTTCGAATAATAATAATTGCGACTGTTATAATTTTTTATAAATAAACTCACGACCCTACTTATAACATTTTTTAACCAGATGGAGAAACATTACAGTTTGTTATATAATTGTCCAATTCCGTTTCGTCTTTAATTTTTAATGTTTCGCTCAGCGAGTTTTGTTTAATAAATAGGTTTCCATTTTTTATATAACAAGTTTTTAAGAACTGAGGATGATCCTTCTTTATTGTTAGAGCTTTAAATAATAATTTCTTCTTTAGCGGAGTTAAAAATTCATTCACAAAGGTGTTTTTTGGTTTTAATTGAACACAAGCTTTGAAGATATTTGATTTTAAGTTACCAACGTTGATTTTAAATCTCAATGACCGTTTGTCTGTGACGTCATTGGCACGCTTTGCCCCAAGCCTGTAGGCATCAGAAATTTCAGAGGGTTGTATTTTTATGTTTAATTTTCGTTCGATAGTGTTGATTACAGTTAATTTACAATTCTCATTCTCACTTCCGGCAGGTATTTCACTGCCACTTAAAACCAAGACATTTTTAATATTCTCTTGCTGGAGGTGTTCTTGAATTTGTTCAATGTTTTGTACTGCAGCTTGCATTTCAGATAAATCTGGTATTTGTACTGGAGCTTGCATTTCAGATAAATCTGGTATTTGTGAGACAGGATTTGACGCATCTTTGCTTTCGGATTCTAATTTGTTCAATTTACGTTTCAATTCTGCGATTTCTTTATCTTTATCCTTATCTTTTTGTTTATTAAACTCTTTAAATTCCTGAAAAGCAATTTTGATTGAAGTCACTTCACTTTTTAGATCGTTTATGGTTGCTAGCAGGTCAGAATAATCGGGAGAATCTATTTGCCTATTGGGGAATGGGGAGGGAAGTGTGAGGGATATTGGAGAG
>JABUQX010011726.1:0-17500 GCA_015478945.1 Trachelipus rathkii | reverse complement strand
TTCATTACCCCAACAATCATTCCTGCTTTCGAGCGGTAAAGGGAACGATTTGTATATCCAGCCTACATGACGTACCACTTCAACTAGCAAAACTCAACACTTGAAGAGCTACTAGGATTCTACGAATCTCATTCTTCGAATCTCCATGCAGATCTTTAATTAGCGGGACATTAAGAACTGGACATGTGTCTGTTTTGCCTTTATTTTTCATATTGTCACTTTATAAAAGGGCCTGTTACAGTAGCAACTCATGTTTATTAACAATATATCTCTTGCTCTCTGAAAGTAGACATGCCTTCGGATACAACCAATAGTGATTTTTGAATTTTTGGTGATTTTATTAAGTTTGAACTCACGTTATTTATTTATATTTCCATGTATTAAGACTTCCTTTTGTACAGATTGCAGACTTAATGGTACCCGCGTGTAGACAGAGTAGAGATTAATTATTTTTGGTATTTGGAGAATCTCTTAAATTTTTGCGACAGTGCTTTTTATATGTCGTCATTTTTATATCGCACCGTTTCGTCTAGTGGGGATATGGTTATGCTTTCTGACGTAACTCATTCCGATAAAGAATCAGCTTGCTTAGGACGGATTATAGTATATATTATTAGCTTGCATATAATTAATATCTAATATTATCTGATATAGTACCGGTATCGACTTCTGTATATATAATGAAATATAATTATTCCGATAAGGACTTGATGTTGTTGATATTATTGTATTCGTTAATAATATTTTATACCTTAGTCAAATTCGTATACAAAATGTATATTCATACGTTAATTAATATCTAGTACGTCTTATATGATACAATGAATATTTCTTTTGAAATATAACTAGTTATTTGATCATAGTAGCTAATTACTTTAATTGCGTTTATTTTTTGCATCAATGCACATGTTTGTTACTTAGTACACTCTTAGTTAACTATGCATAAATAGTTTAATCTATTAGTCAATGAGAATATTGATTCAAGATTCCTTTTTTACTTAATAAGTTTATTCATTTATTAGCGTTAAGTATGTTAGTTAATGGTTTAATTATGTCTGTATGGAGTCTATAATCTTATCAACTATTTTATTTCTATCATATCATGTTCGATTTAGTTATAAATGTCATATATTTTGGATTGTAAGCATTTAAATTGAAAATGTTGTAAAAATATTTATTATACGTATTATTTTATGACTGAATTTATATGTTTTATTTTGGGATTTTAGTTAATGATAATTATTATTAATTAATAATCTCTATTATATTATTATGATTTACTATTTATATCATGAAATAATAATATTAATTAATATACCACTTCGTATGTCCACTATTTAATGCGTAATATCTTACAATCATTATCAAGCTTTGAGAACCACATTATGCACGCTATAATTTGTGGGCCATTATATGGCGTTATATGTTGAAATATGATTCGGGCAGGGTCGTTTTAACGGATGTCAACACAGACAATGGTCAGTTAGTGAATTATAAAATTTTTGGTAAATCTGTTCAATTAAATAAACGTTATATTAGTATAACATATATTTTCAACTTTTACTAAGGCATTTTTATAGTTAATCAGTTGTAGAATATTCTTTAGTTTAATATCAAAATACATACTATATCTTAACATATTGGATATTATTATATACTATAACATTATATATATAATTAGCGGTTAATGTTTATAGAACATAATCACAGAAACCAGCTTAAAGAATCTAATATTAGTGATATATATATTATTATATAGTTAATAAGCTAACTTAAATATCGTATTTAGTCAGATAAAGTATCTAGTGTGGAGTAGCGCTAGCTTTGAAGTATATATATATCTTAAATATTCTAATATTATCTTTTTTTATATAGAATTTTTAATTAAATAGATATACATTACTTAATTATTCACTATTCAAATGATACAGGTATATAATTAATATATATATAAACGTGGATACATATTAACGTTTATGTAAACCGTAATATTCTTTGCCTTAGTTCTAAGATAAATTAAATTTATGCATTTATGATATATGAGTAAATATTATTATTAATAAATTATATTTATGTATATAATTATAAGTAATTAAAATTTTATATTCATAATTAGTTTTATAATATCATAATGCGTTAGCGCCTTTAGCCATAAAGTGTGACAATTGATATCTTGTTACTAGTAACTGGGTTATTAAGTATTACGCTTATATGGTTTTATTGATTATATCGTATATTATATAAATTATACTATAATTTATATATAATATATGAGTTAATTAATATATTATATTATTTCTTTGCATAAAAATTTTACTATATATATATATATGGTTTGATAATAAAGAAATGATATAATATTTATATCAAAATTTATCAATTATTCATAGGACTGATTCACGTTCACACAGTATTTCCATTCAGTATTATAGTATTATCAATTTATTTAATTTCTCTAGCTTTCCAATGACAATTGAAAAATGGCGTACGAAAATGGGCATTCGGGAATTAAAATGGTAATTTTAAGATATCTTATTAATTATTATCACAAAATATAATAGGATAATTCTTATTAAAATTCAGGAGAGTGGGTTAGGATTAATTTTTCCCAACGCCCCCTCTACAGAAATACGTCGTCAATTGTGGTTATTGAAGAGGTAAGGTGTTAACATTTATTTTAAATGGCGGGTAACAACAAAAAAATGCAGGAAATGAGCATTGAAACTCGCGACTACATTGGATATCTCCACTATTACGCATCACGCAAACCCACATATAATGCAGAACCTTCAATAAATTATAATATATTTGTTTTTGTAATTTTTTGTATATATAAATATTTAATTGTTTGCACATTAATTTATTTCAATATATAAAAATTATTATAAACAATATTATTATATTTTAAACTGTAGCAGTTCTCATAAGGTTAGGGGTAAGGACTCATGGTTAGGTAATGTGTCAACCGCTATGATTGAAGTTACTCGTCGTTAGACATCGTTTTTCATCGGCTGGTCACATAGGAATTTCTTGCTATTATTTATTCGTAAGGCGATAATAGATAGACAAAACAGATCCTACGTTTCAAATTTTGTAGCTTCATGGGGAAATACAGTATGGGACGATCGATTGAGGTCTTAGGCCTTTTCATCTATACTGAAAATAGAATAATATGTACAGCCTTCCCTACTTTATGCTTTCTTATCTATATAAATAAAGCATCCTTGCGGGATTTCCCAAATCATCTAAAGCAGAAATAATGTACATTCTAAACAATAAAATGTATTTACGTATTTCCTCGAAGTCTCTGTTTCTATAATATCAGATTCTAAATTCGTAATACATTTCTTATTGCAAGTTGCCTAGACTATAATAAAAATGGTTGATGTGGTTCATGTCTAGATTCCTCCTCACATAGGAGTTCTGTTACACTCGCATACCAATTATCTATTAAAATTCTTTATTTTTTTAACCACTAAAAAAAATTGTTTATGCAAAATGCACGTTATTGGCGGCTTTTACTATTTAACCTTATACTAAGTATAGTCTCGAAACATATCCGTATTCGAATTACTATAAAATCATGCTTTTATTTGATTAGTAAAATATTTAAAACAATAATTAGAACAAAATAAAATTAATATATAAGTTCCACGATAATCGGGGTGAAAATACATAAGGGTACCCAGAGATGTGTTAAAGGATGATTGTGACTATTATCAAAGGTCTCGAGCATGAATCGGTGAGCTCTAATCTCAGAGATATGAACACATACAACTATATATAGCTTTACAACAGAGAGTATTTGATAATTACTATATATAGATAATATTTTTACCATCACTGAAAACATTAATAGGATTTACCCTAGTATATCATAATTAGTACGTATATATAAGGCACGTGTACAACTATATAACATATTATAATTCATAGCTATGTATATGATGATTATTACTTAGTCTTATACTTCTATGTGGAATATAAGTCAGATCAATAACTGAATAATATATTGCTGTTATAAAAAATATATAATATATACTCAAAAATAATAGTCAATTGCATGAAAAAATTATGTATAGTGTTAGTGGGGTATAATAGAAGAGAGCATTTCAGTTCCCTGTAGCCAAAGTGAAGGTAATATATGTCAAATCTAAGTGGGGAACTGGGAAGACATAGCCTGTTCAGGATTGAGTCCAATTGTACCTGAAGGAGAGATCAGGAAGGAGAGGTCGTAGGGGTGAATGCACAGATGGGTCCTTGAATAGCGAGTCTATCGTAACCTCTAATGAGGTAGATTACAATAGAATTATTTAAAGACAGGAGCAAGCGGTCTTCTTGTTGTTCTGATATCACTGATAGATCATAGCTATGCATGGGGTTAAATCTTAGCAAGTATATTATATGAATATCAAATCACTTATTTAAACTATCTGTATTGTTTCTCTCTCTATTGTCTAATTTTTCTCACTGAGACGTATAGCTACTGGCTGCCTCTTGCTTCTGCTGATTATATGAACATATGCTTATGACTAATAAGTTATTAGTTTTATGTTTCTATATGAGAATTGATATTACATATGAAAGGAATCCATTCATGTGTTATTTTGACGAAGACACCTCTCTTTACTGCTCGAAAGTTGATCGAAAACATGTTTTCTCCAATATTGCTAGCTGCTCCCTTATCCGTTAGTATACACTAATACTCGTCTATGATCTATCATCCAATTTCGAATATCATTTTACATTTCCAGGTGGTAAGCGTGGGCTAATATTTGCCTAAATGTTACTTATTTATTTTCCCCCAACACCACTTAAAAGAAAATAAGCACCTGAGCACAAAAAAGAAGATTGAGGGGAGGAGGTGCGAAATATTTTGGCTTGAGCCGGAGCAGGATCATCTTTGATGTTCTTTTGCTAGAATTTCCCAAAGTTTTCCAATCTATTACAACACATTTCGGAATAATTATAAAATCTTCTATATCTCAATTTTAAATCGGCAAAAAATGGGTGATAGAGAAACAGAGAAGAAACTTATCTCAGAAAGATCTTGCTTCAATAACCTTTCTCTATAACCCTAGTTCTCTGTTCTTCGGCATCTTATTGCTTTGGCTGTGTCTAAATATATACGAAAAGCTTTTCGCACTACGCGGAATGAGATAAACGCCAAAGAATCATTTAAGTTTGACTTTTTCAGGTATCTAGTTCTTTCTCCAATTTCATTTAAAGCCTTCTAGTTTATGAAGCGTTATAGACTGTGTGAAGACGGAGAATCGGAATTGGTTACCATTTAGTCCTTAACCACAAATTTTTTCAACTTGTTAAAGTGGTTTGTGTCTTGTTTTTATTTAAGACACGTCGTCTACTGGCTCGAATTATACCCACAGAATGACTATATATTTATGGTATTTATTAATAATCTTCTTTCTACCTGTCACTTTATCATAAATCTACAGTTGTGCTGACGAAAATTTAAAATCTGTGTATTTTAACGCCAACTTTATAGAGACTTTGCTAGCAGTCCCTCTACCAGCAACGCTGGGTCAATTGGAAAATATTACTAATTATTGTATATTGCTGTGTTTCAGTCAAAACTTTGCTACACATCTACATCAGATATATCCTGTAGGTAGGAACGTGGCATGGTTTCTCTTAAAATATGAGAAAGGTCAACATCTTTCTCATATTTTTAAGAGTAACTATTAGCTGTTTACCAGATGGACATACAATAATCGATAATTCTTCTATACTACCCTGTGTTCTATCAATCTGCAAGATTTCTTCTAAAGTTTCCGCTGCGAAGGCATTCGTCTTCTAAAAACCCCTTCGGTTTGTTTTCCTCGTAATCTTTTTTTAAAGGATCACGTAATTTCTATTACTAAACAATTTTCTGAGAGATTAAGTGTTCTGAGGAACCTTAAGAATCAGCTGATTGCTCTTTACAAGGGTGTTAATCGCTCTCGCTAACTCTCCACAATCCCATCCTGCTCGACGGACATTTAATTCACTCTCCTTATAATGTTACACTCAAGGTTACCCTGGATAGATAAATGAAAGGCAAGTTCAACGGCTGAATCTTGAGAACAAACAGAAAGTCATTGGCAGCAATGAACATCAAAATCACCTAAAATGTTGATTTTAGAGAAATGAGAAGAAAAAGATAAAAATATGATCTATTTTAGAGTTTAGGTGGTCAAAGAATTTAGTATAGTTTAGGATAGTCAATAGAGTTAGGATAAATAAAGAGTACAAATGAATTTAGTTAAGGATTGGTTACAGCCTAAGCCATAAGGTGTAAAATTCGGACGACTCCAAATTAGAAACACGAGGACAAAACAACGTCGTTTCAAACATGTGTGCACAGACAGCATTCGAATTTGACTGAAAACTGAGAATAGAGAGAGTAAGAGGAAAGAGAGTACTTTGGCATTGGAGTGACCAACCACCTGAGTCTTGGTTAAGAATTAAGAAGAAACAGAAAGATTATTCCTTTATCTAAGGAGAGCAGAGTTTTTAGATTCACGAAGAAATATTTTGCACGATTTTGTAATGAAATATAAGCATCATGAGTTTCTGGAGTATGAACACTGCTGTATTTACTGTGATAAACTAAAGAAAAAGAAGCAGCTTCTTTCTTTTTATAGCAAAGGTTTTTGAGGTTTATTTGAATGAAAAGAAAATCTATCATACGCCCACGAATATTGCAGGCATTAACGATAATATAGAAGGCGGTTCACCAAAGCAACTCTGCGGCAGTCTTGGCTGCACCAACCCCATCAACACCGGAGACAATCAACTCTCAAGTGATGAGGAGAAGCAGTGGACTAGGAATATTGCTTGAATGCCGCCCCGTAAAACATCACTGAGGTAGGTTTAAGTTTCGCCATTTTATGAGTTACTTAAAAGGAAATGTTCGAGTGAGTGCTAATAAGCCTGTGGAATCAAGTATTGTAACAAGAGGGTGGTGGGAGTGCCCACTAAGTGGTACTCCGGTGTATGGATGAGAGTGCACTAAAATAAGCTCTGTGAGGGTGAAGTACGAGCAAGGTAAAGGTTAACCGAGTGCAGAGGAATGCTCAAGCCACAATTAACACTTTGATAGGTATTCATACCTGCATAGCTTCGGAAGACTTCTACTTACTTCCTCCTTCCCCTCATCTCTCTCCCTCCATATATATATATATATAATATAATATAATATACTAGCTAATATATATATATGATATATATATATATATATATATATATATATATATATTATACGTAATAATAATAATATATATAGTATATATATATATAATTAATATATATATATGGCGAAAAAAACATTTAAACTTTTAATAGAACAGATGTAGAAAAAATTTGAAAGTATAATGTTATATATGTTACAGTATATGTGGTAACTTGGTTAACATTTATAATAGTCGGTTATTATCCATATTCCATAATCACCAAATTAATTTCACAATGTCAATTATATGTACAAATGTGTGCAAAATGCATTGCACACGAACATTATTTATATATGAGAGTCTACCCACACGTAACCCCGGTGGTAGGCATATCAAGAATGTTTAACGGAAAGGGTATAATATATTACGACAAAATTTGGGTAAGTTAATTGCCGAAACTTGCAAGAAAATGTTACGAACTGTTAAGAATAAAAGAACTGTTCCGAAAATAAAATGTACTCATCATTCAACGGGATTAATGCTAACGCTCTTTACCTCATATTGCATGACCGTCTTGTTTGAACATAGACTCACCCAGTTGCCTTTGTATAGGTATAATGATTATATATATAGATATATATTACATATATAGATATATATATAATAATATATATAGTACACTCCCATTCTAATATATACTATATAATATAATATATTATACCTAATCATATATTAAAGTTACGTTACGGCTAAACGCTACTAGGTTAATTAGTAAAAGTAGTGTATATCAGACGAAAATAACTAAAAAAATAACATGGTTTATGAAGAATTGAAAGAATTGAAAAGAATTACAATTTTTGTGTATCCTCTACGAACACGTATTTTCTGACATGTGTTGCGAGAATAAAAACGGTCATAAATTAAGGAGGAATGGGGCGGAATCAAGTGTCTTTCACCTGGATCCCCTTCCCCAAATAACCGACATCCGCATTACATTCCCCCCAAATTCTCTTTTCAATCTTTTAGAAAATGATATTATATGAAAACTTTTTATATACGTTATGGAAATAAAATAAAAATAGATCAACTCTCCTATCCAATTTGTTTTTCAAATATTATGGTATTTTTTATCAGATGTGTCCCATAGTAAGTGTTTTAAAGTTAGTAACATTAGTATAGACGTTCTAGGAAAATAATTTTTTCCCTAGGAGGTCACCTGACCTCATTTGAGCCCCTAGACATGAAAAAAACAGAAAAATTTCATTCACCCCGAGAACCTCTATTTTGTATCTAAACTACCTGCTGAATTTTTTTTTGAGTCCGATTCCGTGTGAGCGTTAAGTAACTTTGTCGATATATATTATATCTATTATATATATAATATATATATATATACTTATATTATATATATATATTTATAATAATATATTACTAAATATTATATATTATTAATATATTATATATATATATATATATATATACCTTTTGGAGGGAAACTATTTGCACTAAGGGAAATTAAATTGTTTTTGCAAGTTCTGGCAATCCACTCAGTTTGTTACAGATTTTGATTTATTTCAACACAAGACGTAATGTGCTACCTTTTTTTATTTTTTTTTTTTTATTTTTTTTTTTTTAAATTTACATTTTATTTTTAGTACAATTTCAATAGTTTTTTTCTGCCTTCTCTTTCGGTAAGGACACACTTTTGACCTTGAGAATCTTTGTCTTTAAATATGTTCTTTATTGTGTCTTTCATTCACTTTTTATCAAAACATTACCTAAAATCGGTTACCATACACACTTCACTGAAACTATTAATAACTTTGACAAAATTTGATAAAACAACTTTTGTGAATTATGCAGATTAATTAAATTGTATATATGGAAGTTTCTCCAAATATTGATTTGGACTATGATATATTTAAATGTGATTATTTTTCAATAAAAGAAAAACAAAACCCACAATAATTAGTAATTTTTCCATCTGAAATGTAATTTAAGTTAAAACCAAAGTTTTGCAACTAAAATGCACTTTTACACCATTTGTATTAAATATTTTTTTAATAAATTTCCAGTTCTTAGGCATTCTAAAATCATCATCTGTACTTCTTCAGCCCTAGTAACTTGGTCACCCTTTATATATTTGAATGTTTCTTATAAACGTATATAGATATGACAAACACCGTTGTGTAAAATTAAACATTTCACTTATCCAAACTTTGATATAAATTAAACGTTTTCTGCCAATCTGCACGAAATCTGCATGAGTCGGATATTCATTTTTTAGCAAATGCATAAGTAAACTATATATGAAAAATTATAATTATCATACATAAAAAATTACTATTCAAAAACTTGGGAAATTTGTATCATTTATGCATCGATTGTAAAGCTTGCTTAGTACAATAATTTTATATTATTTGCAGTAAAATATTAAGCTTCCTGTTTTTGTTGTTGGTTAAAATGAAAAACTGAATGCAACGTCACTATTTATTATCTTTTTTATTTACTTATTTACTTTTTTTTATATATTTACTTTCTTTTATTATTTTATTTTTTATTTTATTTTGTTTATTTATTATTATTATTTTTTTTTTTTTGTAATGAAACGAGAAAATGAAACTACAAAAGGATTGTGAACTTCCTAGCAAAACACTCTTATTGTGTTAATTAAAGAAATAAATAAATAAATAAATAAATAAATAAATGAATAAATGTGTATACAGTTTGGTTCACCATTAGTCTCGCTAGCTATGGTCCAATTTCAAGTTACTATCTGTTTGTTAAATATATTCTAGATCATGCATTTGCACGAAAAGACATCCAATTCTTGCTCATGACTTTCAAACTGACAAGAAAACATTTTTATATCAAAGTTTGGATAGGCGGGAATAGTTCTGTCAATTTATGAATTTCATTGATATAACAGAAATATGAAATACAATTAATTTTAGATTTAACAACAAACGTATACTATATATATATAATAACCCTATATAATAAATATATTATATGTATAGTATATATATATATATAATATTATATATATAAATATATATATATATTATAGAATATATATATATATTATTAGATATTATATATATATATAATAATATTGTTGCAGTTTAATATTATTGCAGGTAACTTCTCAAAAAACAAAATATATGAATAGAACATAACCCAAAACCATCTGGCCTATATTTACGGAGAAGAAAACAGCATAACCCTACTCTTTCACCGCTTAAAGAATACTGAAGATTGGGAAGGCTTATTTATTACTATTTTTAACACTTTTTAAACCCTGTGTGATGTTCACAAATGTACAAATTAATATTTAAATAATTTAATCTTCAATCATATAAATTACGTTGGTTAATTTGGTAATGGTTTTTATATAGTCTGTTGCAATGTATTAAATTTTAAGGAAAAAATTAAGCAATCGAACAGCTAATAAATTTAATCCAAAGGCGGAGTAGTGGAGTATATATACTATATATATATTATATAATATATATTATATATATATATATATATATATACTATATATAAATATCTATTATTATATATATTATATATAAATATTATGATAATATTATTACTATATTATATTATTATAAATTTATCATATATATATATATATTCTATTATATAAATTCTATACTATATATATTTTATATTATAATATAATATATATAGGATTATTATTATATATTACTTATTATATATATATATTTATATCAGGTATATAGTATATATATAAAATTATATAATATTATATATTATATAATATATATAATATATATATAATATATATTATATATAATATACGGTATATATATATATATATATATATTATATCTTATAATAGATATATATAATATAGTATACTAATATATATATATATTATTCTATATAGCTTAGCTATATGATAGGTTACGGTATATAATATATAGTAATATATTATTACTAATATATTATAATATATATATATATTATATATATATACTTATATATACTGATAATTATATATATATACCTTTATTATATAATATTCTATTATATGATAATATTTATATATATATATATATATAATATTATAGGGTATATAATATAATATATAATATATATATAATATATATCTATACATTAATATATATATATAATATTATATATACCAGTATATAATATAATATATATATATACTATATATATATTATATATATATTAGATATTTATAATGATTAAATTGATACTCTTTGTCAATTTATTATTATTTGCATTATTTTTTTAAAAAAATTTGAAAAAATTAAAAAAAAAAAAATTTTTTAAATTTTTTAAAAATTAAAATCTCCTTATATTAATATTCATTAATAAATTTGCATATAATACCAATTTCCCCCAAAGTAAGGAATCTTTATTCGAACATTTATCAAATTTGTAAGAATATCGATCGTTTCTTATAATGTACTTGGCTAAGCCGAGCAGCCCGAGTGTAGGAGTCGCCTCTGATAGATATTTCTATATATTATGGTACTATATATATATATACCATATATATTTTATATATATTATATATATAGACTATATATATAATATATAATTTATTACTATATATATAGTATATATGTGATGTAAATGAGTCTAGTTGTTTAATCAAAATTAAGATGACATATAATCATAATTACATTAACACAAATATTTACTGATGGTTTTATTGAGTCACACAAAATTTTACTGAGGAGCTAGTTGAGTATATCTTACTATTATGTATATATATTCTATATATATTATATACTATATAGTATATAGTATAATATATATTATATATATAACTATATATATAAGTTAATATTATATAATAATATTAATATTAGTTATATTATATATATAATATATATATATATATATTATATATTACGAGTGTCTGTACAGGAACCCACCAGCAAGAGAAGCGACACAGTGGGTTGAATTGTGCCTATTTGTCGTAGTCTTTGTTCACAAATGTACCAGTTCTTGAAACGATTGACATAATAAGTAACGAAGTGTACCACTCAAATAACCTACCCCCACCAGAACTATCAGAACAACATATGAGGAACCTTTTATTAATTTGTTTTTTAAATTTAAAGAAAACATATATCTACAAACTGATGGAGTGTCGATGGCTCACCACCTGGGACCTAGCATTTGCGGACTATCTACAGTATCCAATCTGAAAACAAAATATAGCTGATACAAATGACTTAACCCCTATTTTACATAAGTATTCGACACACCTCAACTATCATTTAGGAAACATAAATCATATACATCAGTTCATCAATAGGATTCAAGACTTGGCATGTTTAAAATTCACGTACGAAACTTAAACTAATAATACTTCTTATTGTCAAAATACTAACGAGCACGTTACACAATTCCTTAGGTTTTATTGTTAAGGCTGATTGTGATAATTATCTATTGCATTTATTATTATTAATGTTGTTAATATAGTTACCCTTACTATTAATAATGATAATGATGATATTAACTTAATGTTATTGATGCAATTATTATTATTATTACTATAACTGCCAATGGTATTATTATTATTATTATATTATTCATTATTATTATTATTATTATTATTTATTCATTATTATTATTATTATTATTATTATTATTATTATTATTATTAAGATATTTCCATTACTATTATTATTATAATAATGAGGATGATGATTATGATAATAATAATGACTTGATTAAGATTTTTCCATTAATTTTATTAATTCAATTATTATCACTTTGCTTAAAATTAAAAATGAAGTTTATTTTTTTCATTTAATCCATTATATAATAATTGTAGCAAAATAGCTTGCAATCAACATAAATGTAAGTTCAATAACACCAATTTGCAATATTACTTGTGAATAATATAGTATCATATTATAATATATATATATAATTAATTATTATTGTTCTATAATATATACTAATATAATATACTATCTCTATATATATAATTATATAATATATTATTATATATAATATACCTACTTATATATATATATAATATAGTGGATTAAAACAGGTAGATAATATAAATAGTTAAATATAATATATTATTATATATTAATCTCCATTATATTTAGTACCATACATATTTTAAAGATATATATGATCTGAAATTATATGATATATAGACTATATATATATAGTGTAATACTATATAGTATATATATAATATAATAATATATGATATTTCCTCCTACCAAAATGAATATGCCTTCACCATATACATCTATTCGCATAGGATAATATATATATTAATATAGATATATATTTATATAAGTATATTATACTATATATATATAATATAGATTACTATACTATATATTATTATATCTATGATATACTAATACTAAAGTACTAAATAGTAGATCATAGTCTATATATACTTATATACTATAGATATATAATATATATTATATATTATATATATTTATATATAGATATATATAATTATATAATATATATTATATATATATTATATACCACTCCCCGATGTTTCAAATGTCAAAATTTTGGACATCCCTAATTTTCAATGATGCGGCAGTTCCCAACGCACATGTCACTCCACGCGATGCGGATTCAGCACATATATATGATACCATTTTATATATATATATATATATATACTATATATTTATATATATAAAGATATATATGATACTATAATATATATATTATTATAATATTATATACTATATATAATAACTATATACTATTTATATAACCTATATTTATATAAGAATTCATATATATATATAATTATATTTATAAATATATTTATATCATATTATATATATATATATATATAACTATATATATATTTAATACTATGTATATACATACTATATAAGATTACTAGTATATAGCGAGTTTTTGGCTTTCACTTGCAGTTGAAAGTTTGCAGGATATGGACGAGGGAGACGCCAACCGCATTGCATCCACCATCCACTTCCGCAAAACCTCCACCCATTCAGAAAGTGCTTACAAAATTAGCTATTAACTTTGAAGTCATAATTGATACTCAAAAACTGCTGTTTTAATTGCTTCAAAAATTTAGTTTAATGCCTTCTCGCCAGAGTCGGCATACGCTTCTCATTCGTAATGAGGACCAGCTAGCGTAAATACATTGTTCACTTGCAACTCACAACAACATACCATTAGTTTGCAATTACTTTATAATTTAAAAACAGCATTCAGCTTCCTTTTCTCCAAGAATGATGAAGGATAAAAATTAAAAATAAATAGAAAGACAAAGGGCTCATATTATATGGACAACGGCGAAATATATTATATTAAATACTACTATATAATAATCATATTATATAGTACTATATATATATATATATATTATAATATAATATATACTCTAAATATGATATATATTATATATAGTGTTGCACGTACCAAAAATTTAGTCCGACCGATACCGATATAAGTTCTCACCAATTTTGTCTTAACCGATACGAGCGATAACCGATACCGAAATTTTTGCGATAACCGATAACGATACCGGATACTTTTATCCTATTAAATAGGCCATAAATATATATTTATTATAAATAGATAATACTATATATATCTATATATATATATATATATACTAATATAATATTATTTTACTATATTATATATACTACTTATACTATATATATATATATATATATATATATATATATAGTTTATATATATATTATATCTAGATAAGTATATCGTGAAATTTTCTGTAGATATAATCATATATATATATAATATATATATAATTATATATATATACTATATATAATATCTATATATACTATATAGTAATACACTATACTATATTTAATATCGCAATCACATAGGGTTCGAACCAGACTCTTCTCTACACTTTGCGGCTCTGCCAAAGACGTAGCTCGCAGAATCTTTTAAATGTGGCCTCGTGATTTTAAGATTTATCACGTTTATTAAAATAAAGTTTAAATACTATATATAATATAATAATATATACTATATAACATTAATTATAATATATTAATATATATATATGCTTCTATTATATATATATATTTAAATGATTAATATAATTATATAATGTATATAATATATAACTATATATATATATAATTAATAATATTATATATAATATATATATATATATATTTATAATATATATATAAGTTATATATATATTACTAATATTATATAATATAACCTATTATATATATATATATACCATTAGGTATTATAATATTATATATATATAATTATATATATATTATATATATATACTATATAATACATATATTATATATTATGATTTATATATATATGCTATATTATTATATAAATCTTTCGTTTTTGAATTTGTGCTTACGCACTAAGACTGCTCGAGATTTGCGTTCGTTTTTGTCAGACTTACTGAAAAATTGTAAGAATGCTCACATGACGTAAAGAAAATTCCGTTAATTCTGAAGGTGCTCATTTCCCGTGCGCCGAATTTAAGCACGTTCTTACCGAAAATATAAACAGCAAATGTGCGTGATTAGGTCCCCGTCATTTAAATTTTTGAGAATTCAGCCAGCAATTTCCCAAGCAATATTGGTAATATAAACAATGTTATGTTTTTGTATTTTTGTTCTATTTCCAACACCTCGTGTCCATCACAACCCGCGATTCCAATGGGTTAAAAACAAAAGCAAGCCTAGCACGAAATCGCGGTCGTTAAACTGATAATTACGTGCTAAGCCTGGTGCGGAGCATTTCTTCATCGAGCTTAAGGAAGATGACAAACACGGAACGGTCTTAATAATAAAAATGAAAGAAAATACTTAAAAATTCATTCTATCGAAACGCTTCGTATTATTACAATTATGATTAAGGAGATTAGAACTAAAGAAATTAGTCCAAGTAGAGTATTAGTGGCTTGTGAGCTAATATTTTATCGCAGCCCAGCTTATACTTTACTTTGGGACTAATTTTTATTTTTATCTCCTTTAATCATAACTGCAATAAGAGAGCCTTTCATATTTGTTCTGATTAGAAGTTTCCCCAGAAAAATCACTTTTCCTAATACGGTTTAAAATAAGGTTTCTTAACCATTTGTAACTGTTACTCGTTCTGAATACACATCGCCCTTAAAACTAATGACATAGGATGTTCCTACTTCTGTTACGCTCGGTTCCCTACATGAAACTATCCAATGATCTTCCTTTCAATTAGAAACATCTTAAACAAAAACTTTCACAATGCAAGTTTCTTATATTCTTATTAATAACAACACTCAATGCAGTTTCTTAGATTAAAGAAAGCATTCCATGAACTGGAGGTCACATATCATTTACAAATATAAAATGATCCGGACTGTACGTGACGTAGGTCAAACTTTCCTACAACTAAAGTGCGAGCCTTCAAAACACATGGACATTTTATTTCGAACTAATCTCCCCCATCTTTCAACCAGAAAATTTAGCTGTCAGAGATCAATATGGCCTCAATAGGCACCCTATATCTCTTCAAAATATCTCCCTTCCTTATAATGCTTCTACAGATGAAGAACTTAAAAAATTTGGAATCTTTATTTAAAAACACTGGAACCTACACTTAAATCCATACGACTTCTTGGCCCTACTGATTGCCTGAATTCGTGCCAAAACGATACGATTTTTCTTCCGAGGATTACTTTGTTGCAAACCTTGGACACGATTGTAAGTAGCCGCGATTTTGAATAACAGCAAATAAAAAAAACAAGTGTTTATATTACAAAAAATTGATCACCTATTTTGATTGAGTTTATCGATTTGGAGGATACATAGATTTAACTCGATTTTACTGAATAAATCATCCTCAATTCGAACGGCCTTCAAAGCGTCATATTTTTTTTTACACGATTTTCGTAAAGACCTGTTAAATTCAGCAGATCACAGGAAATGCAACTTATAGATTAAAGAATCCTTACGTTTAGGTAAGCATTTCTGGACGATTTTGCGCACAAGTTTAACAAAACGAACGCAAACTCTAGCATTTCTTCACGTTTTCGTAAGCACAACTGCAAAAACGCAATAGCGCCAATATTAACATACAGTAGTGTCAGATGGCTAGGAAAACTATCACAGACAATTGTCGATTACATATTTATATATACTATTATATATAATATATAAATAATATATCTAGTTTAGTATATGCAAAATTAAGAAGATGGAAGAAATTTGAACTAATCTATAAAAGTGTGACAGCGCGGTTCTCGAGTCGGTCGAGTCATGGAGAAAATTTACATTCTCTTCGTCTTATGCAAG
>JABUQX010011725.1:0-15000 GCA_015478945.1 Trachelipus rathkii | reverse complement strand
GCTGCTCGGAAAGCAACCTTTAAAAATCGTTTGTTAAAATACTTTGTTAAAAGTTTAAATAGTCCTAGATATTCACGAAGGTCTTGTGTTGGTCGTGAGCATCGTTATATCGTAAAAGGTTATAATCGTTAACCCTATCGTTATTATATATTCTAACTAGTGCAAACGACTAACACTCGTACGTAACTTTGTGAATATTCAGACTTACTTTAAGTTGCAGTTGAGGAATAGTCCCTTATTTAATTTACTTTGACATATTCCTCTTGCAATTATACCAAACTAATAATCTTGGAGGCAAGAAACGGCTTTACAAAATAGTCGTTTCAAGCTGTGAGAAGACCACAATTTTCTCAATCAGCTTTTCATACAACGTAACATCGAAATTAGGCAAATATTCGACTGCCTTAGCCTCCAGGAATAAAACCTCTAATTTAGCCTTTATTTGCATGTTTGCAATCATAATCGTTTTCTCTAGCTACTCATTGCAAACACCGGCAAAATAATAAATAATGAATATAATCACTAATTATATTCACGTCTATAATAAAATACAAAACGATCGTTGATCGTTTTATCTTGAGAAAAATTGTGGTCTTGATTAAGAGTCCAGTAAAGGAGCGTCCTTACTGGCAAATGGGGATAGTCGAGGATCTCATGTTCGGAGATGACAACAAAGTCAGATCTGTTCATGTCAGAACTCCAGGAGGAGCGACCAATCTATACCCTGTGAAGTATCTATATCCTTTAGAACTTTCTTTGACTCACAGTGGATCAATGTCAAATTCGAACGACGCCCCAGTCTTTCAAGCACCTTCTTCATCTATCGATGGACCTGGAGGAGTTAATCCCCCTTCTTCGTCTGTGATAGATGCTGCTGGACCTTCCACACCTGTGAATAGTCGACCTGTGCGGAGGGCGGCAGAATCCGCTAGGAAACATTTTCTTGTTTATGATTCCTCCGAAGAATCTGAATAGATAATCGATATCTATAGTCAACCTATAGTCAATCTTTCTATTTGTAAATATGCTGGTATCTGCCCTAGAGAGGCCAGACGCCATCCCCCCCGGGGAAGATAATAAAATTATTACTAGTCGCTAGAAATTCTGGCAACAAACGTCCCTGAGTATATAATCAACTTAGTGATAGAACCTAAACCATCTTATTTTGACCCGCTCAGACATACTCACGCTGAGTCAGATTTAGACTTAGGTCTGGAAAGTCTTTACAAATTAGAATCTCTAGGCATTAATGAAGAGCGAGACCAAGGTTCTATAGACGAAGTTTTTATTAAAAAATTTCACGAAGGGATTGAGTTTCGTGACGGAAAATACCACGTTGAACTTCCGTGGTTTAAGAATATCCTGGAGCAGGTCCCGTCTAATCATCACATTGCCCTTGCAACAATGCAAAGAGTCAAGAAGAAGCTTATTTCTCAAGGATTAGTAGAAAGGTATAGGGACATATTCAGAGATTATAAAAAAGAAGGCATTATCGAGTCTGTGGAAGTAGAGCCAAAAGATTTCCACAAATTCATCTGGATTCCTCACAGACCAGTTATAAAACAGGCTCTACAGATCACGACAAAAATCAGACCTGTATTTAATTGTAGTTTGAAGATAGGAGACAGTCCGTCTTTGAACCAGGCTTCTTATCCAGGGGTGGACTTAATCGCCTCCCTTTTCAAATTATTAATCGCTTTCAGAACGAACAAATATATAGTCCTGTCTGACATATCGAAGGCTTTTCTTCAAATCCGACTTAAACTAGAAGAGGACCGAAATCGGTTTTGTTTTTTTTGGGAGGAAGATGGTAAGTTAATTACTTATCGCTACTCCACTATAATCTTTGGCTTAGCAGTCAGTCCCTACATATTAGGTGCTGTGATTCAGCATCATGCTAAGAAGTACCCAGACGATCTTTGTACCTCTCTCCTTCAAAATAATCTTTATGTTGACAATTTTATATATTCCTCCTCATCTGTTGAGGAACTGAAAGATATTTATCGAAAGGCCACTTTGCGCATGAGCGAAGGAGGTTTTAACTTGTGTTCATGGAACACAAATTGTCCTGAACTCAAAAGATTGTTTGAAGAGGAGGGTAAAATTGTTTCTCATCAGTGTGATGAGGAAAGGGTGTTGGGATATCTATACAACACAAGTCTGGACACTCTGAGCTTAAGTGACTTTGTTCTTGGAGAAGTCTCTACAAAAAGAGAACTTCTGTCTGAAATTTCTAAGATTTTTGACCCCCTTTCTTTATACCTTCCTGTTACCGTAAGAGGTCGTCTTCTTATGAAGAAAACCTGGGAGGTGGAAATGGGGTGGGATGACATAGTCTCTCCTGAGATGAGAGATCAATGGAAGAAGTTGAGTAATGATCTTCACTCTTTGAAAGGGATTTCTTTTAAAAGATCATCATTGGAAGTTAACGACTCCAATATAATTTATATATTCTGTGATGCAAGTTCTGTAGCGTACGGATTTGTTGTCTATGTTTCGTCCGAATCTGAAGGTCCTAAAATGCTATGGGCAAAGGGCAAAGTAGCACCCGCAAAAGGGAAAACTCTTCCCTGTTTGGAACTTTTATCAGTATTTCTGGCACTAAAATGTCTGCCTCAAGTCCTAAGTAGTTTATCTGGAGTTAAATTTAAAGAACTAAATATTTTTTCTGATTCCCAGATAACCCTTCATTGGATTCATAACAAAGGTATGAAGACCAAACAAGTATTTGTAAAAAATCGCGTACAAAATATTCATACAATGAGTTCAGAACTTAAAGAAAAATATTCTTTGAGTCCAAACTTCCTGTACGTTAGAACTGAAGATAATCCTGCGGATCTTCTAACAAGAGGAATATCTTTTAAAGAATTTCAAAAGAACTTGTCCTTCTGGACAAATGGACCAAAATGGCTAGCTCTGAATAAAGTTTATTGGCCTTCAACTGAGATAGAAACAGCATCGCCTGTATATGCTGTTATTCAAGGAGATAAGGAACCTCCAGTGCTAGACATATCAAGATATTCTAATTTACACACAGTCTATCGAATAGTCACTCTGTTATTTCAATTTGGTACAGTGAACAGAGGTGTGTCTGATAATCATGATGTGAAAGCTCGTCTTTATTGTCTGAGGACAATGCAAAGAGAATCTTTTAATGGTCAAGTCCCGGATTTGGTCAATAATTTTTTAGACGTTTATTATTATGCCACTGGCAAGTTTGAAAATTTTAAATAATGACCTTTTCTTAATAAAAAAAAAAAAAATTAATATGAATGAAATTTATTTATTTATTCATTCTGTTATAAAATAACATTAATAATAATAAAAATTAAATATAAAAATAAATTTTTTAGTGAACAACTTAAAAAATTTATTTTTGATCCCATTTCACTTGCTGGTTTGTTTACATACAAGTGAAACCTCAAGCGAAAGCTCGAATCATGCTTAGCTCTGCAAATTGTGATGCAAGAAATTGACGAGGAATAAAAATTAGGATTGGCAGAGTGCCAGACCCTTTATAACATCTAAAGGAGCAAGACTGTGTTCTTTGCTCTGCCTATTTAGGCAATAAATACATTATTAAAGAATCATCAACCAGTTCAGTGGCCACTGATAATAAAAATAATAATACCTACAAAAAACTATATAATTTTTTATTTTTTTTTATGAAATTACCAACCAATTGGGCCTAAGTCATACGACCCCAAGTACCATAGAAGAAGGCCAGACTAGAAGAGGGCCTTATTGTTTGTTTGACAATCATTATTCAGATTGAAGGTGCAATTCAGTTAAATACTTGGAGAACTCTACCAACAAAGGTGAGAAAAAGAAATTAAAGATTTGGGTTTTGATTTGCTGTTTAACCCAAATTTGGTCTCCCTTCATTTATGTAATGAATTAGAGAGTGAAAGGGGATCTAGTTATTTTAAAAATTATTAACCAATTGCTTTAAATTATTAAACAGATTGAATAAATGAATAGATTTAAATTTCATCTTTTTTGAATAATAATAATAATAATAATAATAATAATAATAATAATAATAATAATAATAATAATAATAATAATAATAATAATAATAATAATAATAATAATAATAATAATATAGAAGAGCCTATAAAATCCTATCCTTTCAGATAAGGATTGGCTCTGGATTTGGCAATAATAGGAAGCAATTTGGTCAACAGAAAGAAGGAAATCAGCAAGTTAGAGAAGAGTTCTATTCCACCTTATATAAAATATTTTCCCTTAAATCAATAAAATTAAAATTATATAAATCTTCCTTAAATTCAATGTAAATATACAATTAATTTCTTATAGTAAATTTAAAACTAAAATTCTTTGAATTCACCCCTTCTCTAATTATTTTCTTCATTATTTTTCATGCATAAAATTTTCTGTTATGGCGCAGTGGACAGGATTAGTCCTTTCACGCCAAGTAATTGCTGAGTTCCTTCTGTCTGGTATATGGTCTTAGAAAAATATATAGGGCCTATTACGGTATTAAAACTGTAAACATTAATAATAAATAAAATAGGGTCTGATAAAAATATAAAAGCCTGTATAGAAAATATAGGCACAAAAAATATGTACCATATACTGTATATTCAGTATAAATATATAAATACATTTGAGTTGAAAGCCAAAACATAGGGCCCTATTGAAGAACAAAAGTTATAGGTATTGATATAAAGAAAAAATAAAGAGCAGTTTTTGAAGCCCATGGGTAAATAATAATAAATTAAATAGAGTATGATAAAAATATAAAAGCCTGTATAGAAAATATAGGCATAAAAACATATGTACCATATAATTGTAATATACAGTAAAAAAATAAAAAAATAAATTTGAGTTGAAGCCACATAGGCCTATCGAGACTTAAAAAAAAAAAAAAAAAAAAAAAAAAAAAAAAAAAAAAAAAAATATACCATATATATAGTACCGTAACCTTTATACTGTATAATAATACTGTGTATATTTATTATAAATAGTACTACCTATTAAGCATATATAAAAAAAAAAAATAAATAAATAAATAAATTGATATACAATATTTAAAACATTTTACATAGATTATTTTTCAATATGGATGTAGTGGACCCAAATATAGAATTAAAATTTGTTGAAGAAATAATTAGTGACGGGGCAAGCCCAACCTCATTATTTCAACAAGTTTTATCTCTAGTCAAACAAAGAGGGACAAAAAGGGCCATTGTTACAAAATTGATAAATAAGATCACAGCTGATATAGATTTATATACTGTTAATGAGTTAAAGGGTCTCATCTTAAATTTAAAAACAAAATTAAAAGAAGTTACAGACTTGGACAATAAAATAATAAATGTTTACGCTGACTGTCAAGAATTCACATTTGAAAGCGCAGATAAAATTTGTGAAAAAAATGAGTACTATGCCTTTGGCATCTCATCTTTGATAAGTGAACTTGAAAATAAAATAACCCCTATGCAAAATATTTCCTCAAATAATGCTCATATTGAAACTGGTTTCTCTGGTTTAAAAAGACCCGAACTCCAGCTTCCTGAATTTGATGGAAAGCCTGAAGACTTTGATAGGTTCATAAAAAACTTTGAAGAAATAATGGATAGAGAGAAATACAATAAATTTGCTAAACATTCTTGTCTAATGAAACAACTCAAAGGTCCAGCAAAAATTTTAATACAAAAAAGCCCTATGGCAGATATGGATTATGATATGGCAAAAAATTTGCTTAAATGTGCCTTCAGTAATAAAACTTTACAACAATATTCAGTTATTGAAAAACTGATAAAACTAAAATTAACTAATAATTTTTATGATTGGGTTAGTGAGGCTAAATTAATAGAAAGCCAAATAGATAGTTTAAAAATAAATAGTAAGGTGATTTGTCAATATTTTTTGTGGAATAGTTTGCCTGAAATATATCAAACCCAATATATAAACATTACAAATAATACATATCCAAATTTAGATGAAATTTTAAATAATGCATTTGAAGTTCATAATAGAATATTGGGAAGAGTGGGTTAGTAAATACAAAAACAAATGCAAATACATACACTACTAAAACTACATCACAATTTGAGAAAAAAACAGTAGCTTTAGCTACTAACATTGATGTGAATCAAAAACAAAAAACAAACACTGAAACAACAAAAAGGGTGGGTTGTTCCATTTGTCAGACATTGCAAACATCAGATTGTATGGACCATAAATTGTATAGTTGCCCAACTTTCAAAACACCTGAATCCAAATTGCAAAAAATTAAAGAATTGGGAGGTTGTATTAAATGTGGGTACTTAAATCATAAAATTGAAAACTGTAGGTTTAAATTTAATGCGAAATGTAGAAATTGTAATTCATGGCACTCCGCATTTTTATGTATTAAAAAACAAAGTGGACCTAATTCAACTCAAAAACCAAAAAATAATAAAAATAAAAATAATGCACAAGCAGAAACATCAACCAATGTTGTTGAACTAAATGTTACACCTGTAGATAACCCATCTTCAGAGCAAGTAGCAAATTGTTTGTTATTAAGCTCCTTAAATGTAACAACTAGTCAAAACATAACTCTTCCTACCTTCACCACCACTTGTATAAATAAAAACAATAACAACCAAGACTTGCGGGTTTTATATGATTCTGGGTCTGAAATAAATTTTATATCTCAAACAGTAGCACAAAAAATTAAATATAAAGTTGTACAGTCTGAAATAATGCTTAATGTAAAGGGTTTCAATGAAAGCAAATATTACAAAACTTCTATTATAGAAGTTGATATAAAAATAAATAATAAAAATAACAGTATTGTTGCAGCTGTAGTCCCTTCAATACAAACCAGAGTGAATATACCTTCCCCTCAAATTGTAAAAGCATTTGAGGAACATAAAATACCTTTAGCTGATAAGCACTTAAGAAATAAGAATAATAGGGAAATCCATATACTATTAGGTGTGAATGGAGCCCACATAATACCAATAAATGCATGTTCATTTGGTTTAACAAACAACAGTTCACTGTTATATTACACTTCTTTAGGAATCTTATTAGCTGGGGACTTGAATAAATTAATAAAAAATTTGCCATATTTAAAGTATATAAAGAAATTTACAGAACAGGCTGATTTGCTCGCAAAAAATGTCAAAATAGAAAATAAGATGGAATGACTAGAAATGGATTACTCTATCTCATCTCTAGCTCAAAATAATAATACTAGCATAGAATTGGATGATGATCTAGTAAATAAAAATTTAAAAGATTTATTAAATTATGATAGTTTTGAATGTCCTAAAAAATTCTCAGAGTTAGATATGGAACTTATAAAATACTTAATTACAAATACACATGTAGATATGGAGACAGGTCGATTGATAATGCCTTGTTTATGGAATAATAAATTAATAAAATTTTGCCAAATAATTTTTATTTGGCTAATTCTGTATTGAAATCAATACTTAAAAAAATATAAAAAAGAGCCTCTAAAATTAGAAGCGTATAATAATGTCATATTTGACCAACTTAACCAAGGTATCATTCAACCTGTTGAAATAAATACAGTAAAAAATAATAACAAAGTTTCATTTTTAGCTCATAATGCAGTTTTTAGAGATCATGTAGAAACGACAAAATGCCGAATTGTATATTTGTCGAACCTATGTGATAAAACTCAACCAACTAATTTATCACATAATAATGTTAGCTTGCCAGGACCTAATTTAAATAATAGATTGGATATTGCATTAACACTACTAAGGTTTAATAAGTATCTGTTGGTATTCGACTTGGAGAGAGCCTATCACCAGATTAAATTGCCTTGGGAGGATACAGAAAAATTCCATTTTTTGTGGTTCAAAAATATAAAAGAAAATGATTTTAGTGTCGTTTCTTATAAATTAATGCGACTTCCGTTTGGTATTAGATGTAGCCCTTCCATTCTCATGATAGCACTTTACATAATATTAATATTGCATGTTCATACTTGTGATGAGTTTGAATATGAACTTAGGAGGATTTTGTATAACCTGTCTTATATGGATAACTTAGGTTATTCTTCATCTTCTGAAAGTGAAATTATTCTTGCTTATCATAGGTCTCATGTAATATTTAACAATTATGGGTTCAATTTGCAACAATTTCATAGTAATTCACCAGAGTTTAAAAAATTAAATTATAGTGAGTTAGACAATAATAGTAATGTAGATGAGCCTATAAATAATCACGTAAAACTATTGGGAATGATGTGGGATACTCATAGTGATACCTTGTATAATAAAAATAATGAAATGGATCCAAAAGCAAACACTTTGAGATCTATTTTATCTACTATAAATGGTCTATTTGACCCACTAAATATTGGGCTTCCTGGGAAGAATAGAGCAAAATTATTTTTACATAAACTACAAAATAATAAAGATATAACTTGGGACAAAAAATTAGATAGTAATTTACTAAAAGAATATAAAAATATTTGCTCACAATATAATAAAAGCAAAAAACCTGAATTAAAAAGATTTATTGGGGATTATGCTTCTTCATATAATATTATAGCATTTACTGATGCTAGTAAAGATATTTATGGTAGTGTCTTATATTTACAAAATAAAGATAGTAGTGAGCTGCATTTTTTATGTGCAAAAAATAAATTAATTTCAAACAAAAATACTAACAGATCTATTCCAGTTCTAGAGCTATTTGCTGTAAAATTTGGAGTACAATGTCTAATAGAAATGTTTGACAATTTAACTAATACTTTCACACCTTTAAAAATAAATGAATTACATTTATATACTGATTCAATGGTAACATTGAATTGGATTATAAATAAAGTTCAGAAATTAAACAAAATAGAAAGAAAAGGACCATTATAAATAATCAGCTGAATTTTATTGAAACTGCATGTGAAAAACACCCGATAAACTTTTCATCATTGTGAAGGATCTCAGAATCCTAGTGATTATGTTACTCGATGTGTTTCATATAAGGTTTTATTAAAAAAATTCACTTTATTTAAATGGACCTATTTAAATAACAATAATGAAAGGTTAAAAGTCACTGTTCCAAATCCCTTATATAATAATAATACAGATTTTAATATTTATAATATTCAAACTTTTTCTTTTGTACCCTTATTTAAATTAGATAGGTTTTCTTCTTTGAATAAACTATTTAAGGTTTCACACTATGTAAGAAAATTTATTCATAATTTAAAACTTAAAGTACATGAGAAAACCCCCACTTTGTTTTCCAATTGTGACCCTAATGCAATATGCTTATATGAAGAAAGTTGTAATGTCATTTTTAGGCAATATCAGCTAGAAAATTTTTCAGAAACATATCAGTATTTAATAAACCCAAAAAATAATAAAGAAACAAATTTGGTCACACAACTTAATCTTTTTCTTGATAAAAACAATATAATTAGAGTAAAGAGTAAATTTGCAAACTTAGATGCTGATTTTAATAAAAAAAAATCCAATTTTGTTGCATAAAAATCATTCACTAACTGATATAATAATTAAAGAATTACATGTAAAAATGAAACATGCAGGTGTATATAAACTTCTAGCTATAATAAGAAAGGAGTTTTATATTCCAACATCATATTCAGTAGTTAAGAAAAACATTAAAGACTGCATAAAATGTAAATTAATGCATGGCAGAACAATAAAAATTAATCAGAACCATTACAAAGATTATAGAATAAATCCATCTCAAATTCCATTTAGAGAAATATTTCTTGACCACATTGGACCTTTTAATATAAAAATAAATAATGTAGTAGAGAAGATTTACATATTAATTATAACTTGCACATACACTAGAGCTGTAAACCTTGTTCTATGTAAAAATGTAGATAATAAGTGCTTTATTTCTGCCTTTCAATTTCATGTGTTTGACTTTGGATTCCCACAACTTGTAGTTAGTGACCAGGGAAGTAGTATAGTAAGCTCAGTGCAAATTATTAAAGATTTTATTAATAACATAGAGGTAAAAAATTATTTAACTCTCCATAATATAAAGGTTTTAGAATTTTCCCCCTACCCTGGTAAAGCAAGCTTTCTAGGAGGTTTAGTTGAATCTTTAGTCAAACAGGTTAAAAATATAATCTATAGTGCTATAGGAAAAAATATATTAGAGCAGGATGAGTTTTCTTTATTAGTTAGGGAAGCAAACATGCTTATAAATAAAAGGCCGGTAGCATTTAAGCCAATATTAAGAAACCCTGAGGTGGATCCAAATATCCCATTTGCAATAACACCGGAGATATTGCTGAAGGGATATGAGGTTCCAGCTCTGGTTGTTTCTTCTCATTTATTTCATGATGGTATAGATCATTCAGATGATCCTGATTGGTCTCCTTGTGAACCTGATCAGGATCAGTTATATTTGACTTTTCAAAAATACAGAAAAGTGAAATCTAATTTGAATGATTTGTACTATGATGAATTCTTAGCAAACTTACAATATCTTGCCACTAACCAGCAAGATAAATATAATATAAAAAAAACACACACACCTCACTGGGAGTTGGAGATGTTGTTGCCATTAAAGAAAAATTCTGTAAACCATACTTTTACAGCATGGGAACAGTACAAGAAATAAAAAATAATGATTTAGGAGAAACTGTTTCTGTAAAAATTAAAAAATCAAATCAAGAAATTATAACCCGACACATATCGGATATCATATTGTTGATAAAAAATACCAATTTTCATGAAAATCTGCCAGAAACAGTTTCCACCACTAATGATAATAATAGTGATGCTGACAGCAGGGTAAAAAGGAAAGCTGCAGTTCAATGTAGAGAGCTACATAAAAAACTCATAGACCAGGGGCAACTTTAATATCTCCAACTATATAAGAGTCAAATAAATATCTATGTCCTTGTTTAACAGGAACATGATATATATTTGAACAAAAACAATGTAAAATAAATTTGATTTCCAAATTTAGTTTACATATTCATCAAAATTAAATTCTTAATAGAATTTAATTTTGGTCCCCTCCCAGTGTCAAAAATATATATTATATAATGTATGATATACCTTATATAATATATATGTTTATTTTATATATTTATATATATATTTTTTTTTTTTTGTTATTTTTGTTTTATTATTTTTATTATTATGGCCACTGGAAGTTGAAGATTTGAAATAATGACCTTTTCTTAATAAAAAAAAAATTAATATGAATGAAATTTATCTATTTATTCATTCTGTTATAAAATAACATTAATAATAATAAAAATTAAATATAAAAATAAATTTTTTAGTGAACAACTTAAAAAATTTATTTTTGATCCCATTTCACTTGCTGGTTTGTTTACATACAAGTGAAACCTCAAGCGAAAGCTCGAATCATGCTTAGCTCTGCAAATTGTGATGCAAGAAATTGACGAGGAATAAAAATTAGGATTGGCAGAGTGCCAGACCCTTTATAACATCTAAAGGAGCAAGACTGTGTTCTTTGCTCTGCCTATTTAGGCAATAAATACATTATTAATGATCTCATCAACAGTCCATGGGCGTCGTCAGGGGGGGGCAGGGGGGGGGGCAGCTGCCCCCCCTGAAGTGTTTACTCTTATAGAGTCTACCTGCGAATTTTTGGATCTAACGTCCCGTTCCGGTTTTGTGTATATACATACTATATAGATATATACTATATATATATATATATATATATATATATATTATATATCTATATTATATATATATATATCTATATATAATATAATATATATATATATACTATATATATATATATATATATATAATATATAATATATATATATCTATATATATATATGAGTAACTGGCAAAGGCTAGCTGCAATCGATCATTTCTCACCCCATTTCTCGTTGCCGATACGTTCTTCTCAACTCATTTTTATGCCCTTTTTTAAATTTGTGATAGAACTGTGTTTGTTATTCTATCTATGTTTTTTTTTTAATATTGATATGCATATAAATTTTTCTAGATTTTCTGTTCGTCAGATTTCATCCTTTATTAAGTGTTTAAAGGTTCAAAGTAGCATTGAATCATTATCACTCCGTGACGCACTCTTTAAATTCAATAACCGCCCTCAAGTGTAAAAGTTATAGTTAAATTTCAATCCATAGGATATTTAGGAGATTCCTTGGTACGTACGTTTTACTTTAAATATTAAATAAAATTTTGTGTATTTCTTCTTAAACAGTAGGAAATTTGTACACACATGATTCTTACTTGTCCATACGAGTTAGCTTCAATTTTAAAAAAACTATTTTTTATTACAACACAGAAATTAGTGATTTTCAACAAAGTTTGCTATACTTTTAATTTTTCTGTTAACATCTTTGAATGCTAGTAAAATTAGCCTATGACCATATGTGGCAGAGATATTATTATATATTTATATAATATATATATATATATATATATATATATATATATATATATATATATATATATTATATAATATATATATATATATATATTATATATATATATATATATATTGTTTGCAGTAAATTTGAAAAGGAACTCGGATAAAATTGGAAATGGTAGCGGTGAAAACGAAGAACATACCAATAATTCAACTAAGACTACACAAAAGGCAATCCCTCCTACTTCGCATATTTCGCATAATGAAGAACCCCCCAGGCCAGCACTCGATCGGTCGTTAGGGTCCAGATTTTCGAGCTAGGCGTTTCAGTAAGAATGACAGTCAACGAAAATGACTCATTGGTAGATATGTTGGACATTCATCTATGATTTCGACTGAGAAAAACAGTTACTGAAAGAGTATTGGATTCCACCTAAGACCTATAACTTTTTGGAAGATGCTACCCACTTAAAAGAAGGATATTCATTATGATTGTTGGAGACATATTCTCTTGGCTGACATACTCTAGGGCACCTAAAGGGGCATTTTTGCAAGTTTGTATTTTTATTCCCCAAAATAACAGTTTGTTTAGAGGGGGGCCTAGCTCTTTAACAATAAAACTTTTCACTAATATAAGATGTTCAAGTGGTTTTGTAAGGGAACATACAAACACAAGAGTGGTATCTGCTGTTGAAGTTGCAAGATTGTTCCTACAGGACGTTACATCCAAATTAACCAACATTCAAAGAAAATCATAGAAGAAAATAAAAAATATTATCCTCAATTAATTCATGTGTGACATTTTCTGGTACGCACGATTTACCGCTTCGGGGTAAGCATCATGATGAGGGAGTGTTGCAAAATTTGTGCCGCTTACGAATAGATGCCGGAGATCAGTCATTGAAAAGCCATTTTGAAAAGGGGAAGAAAAATGCCACATACCAATCAGTTCAGATTCAGAATAAAATCATTTCTCTATGTGGTACTACTATAAAGGAAAGCATCGTTAATAAGGTAAAGGAAGCGTGCACGTATAGCTTACTAGCAGATGAAACCGCTGATATTTCTGGAAAGGAACAATTTCCATAGTGTTGTCGCTTTTTCGACAAAGAGTCCGATGAGGTCAAGAGGAAATTATTGGCTTTGTAGAACTGAATGCGCTTGACCGCAAAAACCATTGCGAAAGCCAATTGTTCGATTTTGTCAACCGAACCGGAAGAACTGGATCCCGAAGCAATGCTGGGCTTGGTTTCGATGGCGTTTCTACGATGTCTGGCAACAGAAGAAAAGGTTCCAAGCAATAATTGAGAAAAAGTAAAAAAAGCATTGTTCTTTCATTGCTCTTCACACAAACTAAATCTAGTAGTAAATGATTTGAACACAATACCAGAAATCCGCAATACTGTGGGAACTATAAAGGACATTATTACGTTTTTTCGCGAGACGGTCTTTAGAAAAAATTAATGCCAAACATTCCAAGCCTATGCCAGACCATATGGTCTGAACAAAACAAGTGCATCAGAGTGTTTAAGGAGCACTTTGTACGAATGATGCAAGCATTAGAAATCCTTTCCATTGAAATAAATACCGCTACAAGAAAAAGCGCTTTTCAGTTGCGTTCAGCTGCATGTAAGTCGTCATTCATCATGGCTATGATACTGATCGCGAAATACCTTACAATTTTAGAGCCAGTTGTAATTGCTCTCCAATCTAAGACCTTGGATATCGTCCAAACCTCGCAGCACATTCAACGTATATGTGGAATGGTTAGGAACCATCCGGAAAGGTGAAGAAAAATCATCCGTGAAATGTTAAAAGAAGTTAATGAAATCGCCGAGCAACTGGAACTTGATCTGAATATACCACGGATTGTTGGTAGGCAGCAGCACCGCAGCAACCATCCAGCAACAAATCCCACGGAGTTCTGGAGAAGATCCTTAATAACTCCGTATCTGGATTTTATAACTTCTTCTTTGGAATTACGGTTTTGATCTACATCCTTTCCACATGCTACTCATAACAATCGATGAGTTAAAGGAAAAGACAGCTTCATTTTATAGTTTTTACCACTTAGAAGGCATAGAAGAAGAACTAGAACTCTGGTACAAAATTTGGAAGGACAAGAAACTAAGTAGTGAAGAACTAAAAGATGTTGTTGTCTCCGAAGTCTTAAAGGAGTTTGAACCTTTCTTTCCGTCGACGAAAAAGGCTTTGGATGATACCTACTCGCCCAGCCATGCACCACCAGTACAGTAGAACACTCTTTCAGTACTCTGCTAAGGATCAAGACTTGGCTGCAAAGTACTATGGAAGACAACAGGTTAAACGGACTGGCTAGGATGAGTGACACAGAAATTTGTGTTTACAAATTATGATATATTTATTCAAACAGTTAGTTGATAAATTTGATTTTAACAATATCAATTTTGCAAGTGCTCTATATTGTAAATTTTCCATCATTGGATATTGTATTTGATATTCTGTTTTAATAAAATATTTTTTTTTAAAATATTAATCATTTAATTATCCATACATATTTCTAGTTTTATGTCTTCTTTTATATATATATATAAATATAATATATATATATATATATATATATATATATATATATATAATATATATATTATATAA
>JABUQX010011724.1:42500-52500 GCA_015478945.1 Trachelipus rathkii | reverse complement strand
ACCTAAAAACTGTAATTTCTGCTAAGCTTTCCCCATTCACATTTATGATATCCAACCCAGATTGAGAATCGTCTCTTAAATTTTAATCCCTTTCCTTGGGACACTCGTTCAAACCCAAGCACCAAATCACGCAAATTTTTCTTTTGTATTGGTAACCAACACAAAATCGCCAGCAAAAAAGTAAGACGTTTATCTCCCAATTACCCTCATTCAGATTCATATCAGCTCCTTTCCCAATTCTATTCATATCCTTAACTACACTCTCTATAAAGATATTAAACAACCATGGAGGCATAACACAACCTTGTCTCAGACCCACTCCTACTTTAAACCACTCCCCTTCCTACCTTCCTGTTAATCCTAACACACCCTCTACTGCTCGTGTAAAATGCTTTAATCGCCTTTAATAGCAAACCATATATTCCATAACTTTCTAATGTTTTCTACAACTTCCCTCTTTGCACTCTATCAAATGCCATTTCCAAATCAAGAAAACATGCAAAAACGTCTTTTCTTTATTTTGAGAGTTTCCCTGCCATCCTCGACCATCCCTAAAATCACATTTTTCCTCTCCAATCTGTTTATCTGTAATACTTTTAATTTTTTCTATTAAAATTCGTTCATATATTTTACTTACAACACTCAATAAACTTATTCCTCTATAATTAGAATACTTTTTTGTCCCCTTTACCTTTATAAATTGGTACAATCTTGTGGCACCTCGCATCGTTCCTAGCAAACATTGGATAACCTAATCAGCCACTCTACGACAATGTTACCTCCCTTTTTCAACATTTCTTCTTGTATAGCATCCAACCCAGAAGATTTTTTTCCTTTTGACTTTTACAAAGCATTTACTATTTCAACCTTCGTAATATGTCCTACAATTTCATTTCTAAACTCTTCCACCATAATATTTTGTCTTACTCTAATTTGTCTTCTTTCTTCCTCCTCATCTGCTTTTCCAGCATTTAGTAATTCCTTAAAATGCTCTCTTCATTTTTTTTCTCCACCTCTTTATCATCTTGAACAACATTCCCATCCAAAGACTTTATTCCATTTAGGACGCTTCTCTCATATTCCGAAAATTGTTCATCTCCTTCCAAAATAGTTTACACCTCCTAATAATTAGCAACAATCTTTCCACTCCACCGTTGGTCTGCCCTTCTCTTTGCAGATTTCACTTTCATTTTAACTTAATCTCGCATTATCTTGTATTCATTCCATGTAGCCTGGCTATTAATAGCTAAATATTTTGCAAAACCTTTTTTTTTGTTTTAATAATAACATCTTATTCTTCATTCCACTATTCGCTACCTTTTCTTTTACTCATTCGGCCAATTTTTTTCACAACACAAACTTCTCTTGTAGTCATTAGTATTGTTTCCTAATAAGTATTCCTTCCTTTTGAACTCCTTATTTCTCTCTTTCTTTCTCTATTCCCCATTTTTCTAATAAAATTTTTTCGTATTCTGTTGAATATTCTTCATTTTCTAATTTCTCAACTCTTGTAACTTCTATATTTGTGTTTAATTCCAATTTTTTCATCCACCCTCTTTTCACCTCTATCTTTGCTTCTATTAAACAGTGATCAGATATACCCCCTGCCTCACCCCTTAAGACGTTCACATCTAGCAACCTGTCTTTCTCCATTTGAATTACACATAAATAATCAAGCAGAACACAAATACCTGTCACTCCACTAACCCAGGTATATTTATGTATGTTCCTCTTATTAAACCATGCATTACCTATTATCACCCCTTCAGAAGCGCATAATTCTAACAATTTTTCCCTATTTTTATTTTTGTCTTGTACTCCAAAAGGGCCTAATATCCCTTGCACTTGAACATCACCCACTCTTGCGTTTAAATCCAAAATCCATTCCAAAAGACCTCTCTTACTTCCTCGGCAATATCATATCCAGCTTACACCACTTCTTAGTTTCATTTTTATCCACCCTAATCTTGAACTATTGAATTTACTTTCTTTCACAAATTCCCATAGTTCTTCTTTCATAATTATCGCTACACATTCATAATTATCGCTAGCTCTGACCTCACTCACCCTTGGAATTAGTCCCCTGTAGCTTCCAAACCATCCCTCCCTTTTGTCTTTATCTTTGTTTCATTTAAAGCACAAATATTCTTTCGTACATACGAAAATCTTTTTCAAATGATTATAATCAAAGAAATCATTCTTTACATGTTTCTGAATTGTTAAAAGTCGCTGGGGGTAGGAAAAAGAAGACGGCATGGTGGAATGAGGATGTTAAGAACGCAGTGAAGCTCAAAAACAAAGAATATAGGAAATGGATGAAGACAAGAACGGAAGGGAACAGGATAGAATATGCAAACGCAGGAAACCATGATGAGCGTAAATTAAAGGAGAAATAAGGACGCTTATAATTAGTCGAGGTTAACTTCAAGAGGATACGAAGGGCACAGGAAAACTTTTATATGGAATGGCCAAGAGCATGAGAGGAAATAAAGAACCAGAAATGCATACGGTTTTGAATAAGGAGGGAGAACCTCTTCTAGAGGAAGAGGAGGTAACGGAAAGATGGAGCGAGTATTTCGAGGAATTATTGAACGTAGAGGAAGGGGAGGAGGAAATGGATGAAATACCCCTGAGAGTAAGACAAGAACATAATTAGAATGATAGAGATAGAAGACGTCAAACAAGCAGTTAAGATATTAAAAATGGGAAAAGTTAGGATACGATGGATTGAATAATGAACTATTCAAAACAGGAGGGGGAATAACTAAATGGTTGACAAGATTGTTAAACCAAGTATGGAAAGAAAAAAAAAATACCAACAGAATGGAGGAAAGCAGTAATCTGTCCGATACATAAGAAGGGAGATAAAAGAATATGCGGAAATATAGAGGAATAGTATTGTTGATGGGAGCGAGTAAAATATATGAGATGATTAGAAAAAAGATTAAGGATAGAGGTCGAGGACAAGATTGAAAATGGCAGCACGGTTTCAGACCAGGAAAAGTACTACTGACCTAATATTTTACATGAAGATGCTGACTGAGAAAATAATAGAGTGGAATGAGAAGGCGTATGCTGCATTCATAGACTTGGAAAAGGCATTCGATAGAATAAATAGGGAGAGACTGGAGAGTGTTAGAAGATCCGATGTATGCCATAGCAGAAAAGTCTGATAGCAGCCATTAAGAGTATGTATGAAAAATCAATAAATATGGGTAAGAGGAACAGGAAGAGAGAAGTGGTTTTAAGTGAAAACGGGGTTGAACAGAAGTGTACTATCACCATTACTCTTTGCACTTTACCTGGACAGCTGCCCTATAAAAGGATATGCATAAGGGAAAATAGGGAGCACACTTTGGTTTATGCGGATGATGCGGCAGTGATTACATCAGGAGCTCAAGACCTGCAAGAAGCTGTGAATAGGTGGAATGAGGTACTGAAGTCAATGGGCATGAGAATAAACAGAGAGAAAACGGAAATAATGGTGATTGCAAGAGAGAAGGAAGAGATAGTAGTGAACATAGAAGATATAAGGCTTAAGCAAGTGAATAGATTTAAGTATTTGGGCGTGGTATTTGACGATCAAGGAAGACAAGATGATGAGTTGAAAGGAAGAATTGGGAGATTTTCACAAAATGTGGGAATGTTATACCCGTTGCTAAAGGAGAAAGGAGATACCAACAGAGGTTAAAATATTAATTTATAAAACAATTCTGAGACCGATATTGTTGTATGGTTCTGAATGCTGGGCAATGAATACAATGCAAAAAAGCAGAATAGAAGCTGCAGAAATGAGGGTACTTAGACTCATTAGAGGAGTATCGTTGAGAGACAGAATGAGGAGCGAGCTGGTGAGGAGAGAACTGGGAGTGGAACCTGTTTTGGAATACGTGGGAGAGAAACCAGTTAAGATGGTTTAGACATGTGAAAAGAATGAGAGAGGGGGAGAGATTGAGAGAGATGATGGATTGGGAGACCAGAAGGTAGGAGACCAGCAGGAAGACCGAGGAAGAGATGGATGGATTCGGTGGCAGAGGCTGTACAACGTAGAGGCAAGACGGTAAAGGAAGTAGAGGAGGAAAGAACATTTGAAGATAGAAATCTTTGGAGAAGATTCTGGAGGAGAAGCACCTGACAGTTTTACCCTAACAGGATGGATGGTACAAATATATATATATATATATATATATATATATATATATATATATATATATATATATATATATATATATATATATATATATATATATATATATAACCTACATATAAAGCATATATTTGTTTATATATAGTGAAGTGTTTGAATCATGTGACTCAGTTATTATTATGCCGGTCAAATGTAGACTTATATTATGTGATTTTTAAAACTATTTCCGCTTTCCTCTTTTAAATATATGTTTAATCAGAATATTAAAATGGAATTATGACAATTATCATATTGTAAAGAATTAACCTTCGTTTTACTTCTTATTCTTCATTACTTCATAAACCAAAAGCTTAATTGTCTTGGTGAAATTTATATTAATATGTAAATTCAAAGCATCACATGGCTCAAACAATGTATTACCTTATGCAAATTTAAATTAAGCAATTTGAAGCTTAGTGGGGTGGCATAAGTTGACAAAGCGTAAGAATCTTGCACTCTGTGACAGAATCATGATTTAGGGTCCAAATTTCTCATTAATAATATTAAAAACAAATAGGCTATAGTGCGAAGCTAAATCTGCACTGGGGCCAGGCTCTAAATCTGTTTGCAGTAAATACTGAAATACATAAATATAAAGGGAGAATAACTATCAACACAAATTTATTTATTTTTTTGTGACAGAATCATGATATTGGATTATATATTATATTATATTATATTATATTATATTATATTATATTATATTATATTATATTATAGTAACAGATTCATTCTTTTATCTTATAACAAGCGCCATCACACTGGCATAGAATCACATGGAATGTTTACTTTTACTCATTTGCATCATCTGCAGCAGGTAGACTTGGCCAGAGTGGTTGGTACACTGTATCATTCTTAACCCAACCCCACTCTGTAGCATTTAGAGGGACTGGATTGAGAATGGTGTTTGATCCCTAAACATAACCCTCCTTGGTATGCAGCTCTTTTGGCGTGTTGCAGTAAAGAGCCTTGGGCTGAAGGTATGCCTTCAATAGCACAATTCATCCGTGCGAATAAGTACTTCCTAGCTGCATTAACACTTTCCGCTGTACTTGTTCGATCATAGAGAAGTACAACGTATCTCTCGAAGATTACCATTGATTCTGCTGACACTGCTGTGGGAGTCGCTCCTAACTCGCGAAACACTGTTGGTGCTGCCGGGAATGATTCCGGACTTCCCACCCGGTGCGTTTTCCACGGCCAGACAATGATGAAGCGGTGTCGCATCCTGTGAGAGCGTGGAAGAATGGTAAAGCAACTGACTTCTCAGGTCCCAGACATTTAGCTATTTCGTTCGCAGATATGAATGAAAAGCTCTTCCCAGCTCCAAACGCGATCCATATTTGACACATTTCCAGGGAACATGCGAACGATACTGCAAGACTCAGCACGTCAGAATCAGTTGTTCTAATCATCACGCTTCTGTGACCTTTACTGATACAATCTGCAGGATGGACAAATATGCGGTTGTAAACTTCCTCGTGTGAGCAAGGTTGAAGACTGAAAAGATCTTCGTGAAAAGGAGAGCTGTTGACGTGTTGACCATCGGTTACAACTACATCTTTACCTTCAAAGCTGATATTTGCTGTCTCGTGCGTGAGATAAGAAAAAAGTTCAATCTTATTGTTGTTGTCACGCAGAAATGATTACCAGTTCTTTGGTAAGGGCGAGTTTGGTAGCACACGTTTTCTTACTCCTTTTCCACGAGACTCCCTTGTTGATGCCTTCAGGCTATCACCACGGCAGTCGTATCACACTACATCGATCCTTTGGACTTTATCGAGCTATCCTGTAACGTATGGAATGAACAATTGTTTACTGTAATCTGAAAAAGTTTTGGAAGTATCTGGCTTTAGCATCTGAACAACAGCTATTCCATCAAGAATTGCAGATGATACGTGTGGCCGATCGGACGATACGCAATCGTCATTTAGGTAACATTAGAACACGTCCGACTTTGTGCACGTTCGCCTTCTTCCTCTAACTGCCAGAGATGGAGGTTGGCTCTGATTTTTATGGCTGAAGAAATTATTCACTTCACTTTCTCGACTCTGACATGCAATGCACAACTTTAAGAAAAAGTTGTGCGTCACTTTTTGCTGACAGCAGCGCTGACTTAATGTCAGTTGCCTTCATCAGTGCACTACTGTGGAAGAGCCAAATCTATTCCTAGCGATGACGTTGCTTATAGATACCGTCCTGTTGAGGAGCCGACCCCTCACGTACGATTCATACTGTTGTACACTAAGCTGTTTCGCCTTTGCTACATCCTGTCCCGCTGTAAGATACGCACTGTCTTTCGTTGTTAAAGTGTAAAGTTCATTGCAGGATTCGTCGAACGAGTTCCCGAGATATTCAATTACTTAACTTGTACATGATGTTCTTGATCGTGATGTGAACTACTAGCTGGTTTCACATCACTCACATTTTCTTCAAATTCCTGAACAATGCGAGCTAACTCAGGACCAGCTACCATCTATCTTTGTAACGCTACAGGATCATTGGTGAGGCTAATCGCACAACCATCACCTTTTCATTATTTTGTTCGTGAGCCTGGTCTATAGAAATTGAAGAGAAGGAGCGGTTAGTCTTGTGTAAAACAAATTTGCCCTGTTTGAATGCTATTGCAATATCTGGGTGATTAGTTTGCACTTCCAACATGTCCTTGATGTGGACCGGCAACCACCTGGAAAAATGTGTAGAGTCTAGTGCAAAGAACCATGGAGCTAACTTATCCAAGGACGCAACGTACAGATCGAAGTTAGCTTCTCTAATGGATCTGATGAAGATTAGTATAGTCACTTCCAACTCCATGGTTACCAACCAGTACTCAAACTGAGGAGATGTCCTGCACATATTTATGCACCACATATTCAGTGGTTCGGCTCCTTCGATATTAGATGCAATGTATCTGTCATATGCATTGTGAAGTAGTATGTTTAGGCTAGCTATTATAACCTGATGCGCGTGACGCGTTCACGTAACATGTGAAATTTCAAGAAACGAGTCCGCTACTCCACTGGTTGCGATAGCCTCGTTTACTAAGACATCTGTCCAACCACTTCCTTTTAGCCAATGACCTGCAGCCTTGAGTGTGGCCATTTCAAGATGAAGTCCTCCCATCATTACAACGATCTAAGATTCGCCATATATTTCTAGCCAAGTCCATTGTACTTGTTTACAAATGGTAAAGAGTTGCTGATCACAGGTACTGACTGGCTTCTGTCCGCTGTTGATCAACTGAATATTTAATCACATCCATACAATGACGTATCTTTGCCACGGAATGGGCAGGCTCCTGAAATAGGGGCAACATAGCAGATGTGCTACGCCTTATTTCTTCTTTTTTTCTTTGTCAATCAGCATAGTAAGCCCTCATGATATGTTCTCATTAACCATTACTGAATCTTGTTTAACTGTGTTATTAACGTTATACAGCCAAGACTTTTCATCAGTCCTTGCAGTTTCAAGCGCAGTGACGTCGGTAGTGTATTCTACTTCACTTTCAGGCACTGCCATAATAGTACTTTTCATTGAAACTGGATGAACTTTAGTGTAAAAAGATGGGATTGCATAACTGTTTTCTGATTGCCAGTTTCTAATATTTCGATTTTTCCCAAGTCCTTCCCACCACCAATTTCATTTGGGTGTTGAAACAATGGGATCCCTGTTCCGTGGAGTAATTCCAGTGACGTGGTTGACGATGGGTTGTGATCTATGTTATCGATCGCAGAAGTTGTGAAAACGTCGCCTCATACATTTGAAGGACACACAACATTCTTCTCAGCAAACGTTTCACATATTGCGTTTCCAAGGTCAGCAGATAGTCTTAGCACCTTATCGTAGGAAATGCTTAATGAAAGTCCACACAAGTTGCGGTTTGGACACTAACTCTTACATATATAGGGAGTGGTGTTTCCTTGCTTCTTTTGTGTCGAACCGCAGATCCGCGTCTTTAGTGTTTCACGCTATTGAATTTAAGCAACTGTGCGATAGACAACACTGCTTGATTTTCAAAAGGATGATTACTTTGTAGTGTTATATTGGACCCATCAGCTACCATCCTCATAAGTGATAACAGTGTGTTAGGTACCGATCTTTCCTAGCATCCCTTTTGGAAAGTTCCATTGAACTGAATGCTTTCATCGAACATATCACGGCGGACTATATTAGCTGCTGGCGCAAGACATATTGCATCTGTATCATTGTTCTCTTCACATGCATCTGAAAGTGCTTGACCGACACCTTCTTCAAATGTTAGTAATACATCGCGACTCTTCTTGAAGCGATTAATCCTGTTATATGAGCTAGAATCTTCTCCTTCAATCTTGTCGAATATACTCCTTAACTGTCTGTGCACATTTGCTGTAGTCTTTCACAGAATAACTTTATAAGATCTGTCAGCTTGAATAACGGTGTGATGGTTTCATCCTGTGCTGCTTCCTCAATGGGAGTTTTCAGTTGCGCAGAAACAATCCCTCGCATTGCATTATCATCATCCAATAATTTTGTCCTTGTTTCTTTTGATCTTTCACGGTTATGTAGTAACTAAAGGCATTTTAAATGGTACATCGCTTCGATGGCAATCATATCTCCTTTACTTAGTTTGGCAAGCCTCTTGATTACAAAAGAAACACCCGTGTCGGTCGCTTTCTTTTTTACCGACGGTTTCAACGCGCGCAGAGGTTCTCAAACGTTTACGTGATTCAGCTTTCTCAATCTTCGCTTGAGTATGTTCCCGACTGAGTATCCTGTTTAGTTTAGTTTTATTGTAATTGTCTCGACACTTTTTATGCCAAACTGCTTTATTCACACGAAATGTATTTTCTACGCCGCTACCTTCATCAAATCTGCAAATCTTCAATGCAGTCTCTTTGCAGGTAGTCCCTTTGCTTTGTCAATCGCCTCAAGATCTTCTGCAAGTGTTCAATTTCGACTTTCCTGGGCAGGTCATCATTTCGTTAATATCTGTTTGGCAAATGACACACAAATCCCAGTTAGTGGCTATTTGTTTATTAGATGATGGAGTTGATACATCTGCTTCTGCAATATTAACGTATTGCATCTACTTCGCCATGGTTAGTGATTTGCTGTAATATTAATTAAATGTAATGGTAGCGTTCAAATTTTCGTTCAACAGTACACCCTGCAATAAAAAAAATCGTTCTAATTTCATAATATTTAATCCGAACCTAATATAATAATATAATAAACTTAACATTTACTTATTTACCAATTTGTATGCATATTATAAACACCAAAACATTTATTTTACTATCGATTATTGAAAAATAACCACATTTTGAAAGTAACATTTGGATAACCCCTCCATTTAGTCCAGTGGGTGTATCCCAGCTTGGCACTATAACAGAATGTGTTCTATATATAAAAATAAACTTTTGTTCAAACTTTGGTGTTTCTGTCACAAAATGCACGATTATTTGGCAATGCCGCACCACTAGTTAATATTAATAATTGGAATGCTTAGAGTGCTTGCTACTACGACCAAGATCTGTACGAAAAGTGGCTCCAGTCGTGCTCACGCCCTGACTTCCGCGTTCTCACCCCCTCGCCCTCCTATTCGTCGAGGCTTCGAGAACCTCTACTTGGGATGGTGTAAGAAAGATTCCATTTCACGCGCGATGGGGGAGTGAACTTTGGTACTGCCTCGACGGTCGAGTATAAGGGATCGGTTTTAGCGTCTTTAAAACTTTTTTGGGTGAAATTTGTTATTTTATTTAGAAACTAAAACAAATTAATTATACACCGAAAAACATTTGTAATTATTTAAGAGGATTGCCCCTATGGAGTCGA
>JABUQX010011724.1:15000-37500 GCA_015478945.1 Trachelipus rathkii | reverse complement strand
CAAAAGAAAGAAGAAACCGAGATCATAGTTAAGTTATAAGTAAGGAAGAGTGAGAAGGAGGAGAATGGTAGAGGAGTTCTTCTTTCTTTATTATTTTATTTTATAAAATTTAATAAATTAGGTTGTGCATCTGACTGAGTTTTATTTGCTTACACACACACACACTACGACACACATTATATATATATATATATATATATATATATATATATATATATATATATATAGAGAGTATATATATATATATATATATATATATATATATATATATATATCTTCCTTTTGAACCCAGATTGAGGGTGACGTGCGCAACATATGCTGGTAACCGAATAGTGAAGTAGATAAGTACGACATAGGTCGAAAGGAAAGCTTCCCATAGTATCCCCTCGTACCTTTAAGTGGAATCCTGTTGCAGAAAAAAAGGTCCACCCTAAGGTTTCATTATGGTAACTCATCAATGTAATGGTCCATCATCTGGGCCACGCTCACAAGCTTGCTCTCTCACAACACCCAACCATTCACCACTCTCCTAGTCTCTGCCAAACTCACATTCCATTCCTTCGGACACTCCTTTACTAATTCAATAAACGTTTTCGTCTTTCTCCCAGCCGGTCGATTCCAAACACATTCATCACTGTAGATCCGGTTATCCAACCGATTATCATCCATCATTTCCATATGATCAAACCATCTTAATACACTATCATTTATTCTCTCCTTCACGCGTTTCTTCACATCACACAATTCTTGAACACATTAGTTTCTCTTATTTTTAATTCTTCTCACACCTAACACGCACGTAAGATTATATATCTGAACAGATTGTACCTTAGATCTGTACCTCTTATTTCATACCAAAGTTTCACTACTATACATTAAGCACCGTAGCAATGCACCCTCAAGCAGAACCCTAGAACACTTAAGACTTAGTCCCTTTGCATTGAACAAGGATTTAATTGCATCAGATACCTTTCTACAATTCACAACTTTCCAGTTACATTCTGCATATAAGTCAGATATTTGTTCCAATATGTTTACCATCCAACATGATTTCACACTGCTAACACTCCTCACTTGTCACCATTACTTACACTTACATCCCCTGCTAAAAAGTTCTACCAATCATCTCAAACTTTCTTCAGATTCATCACACAAATCCAAATCATAAGCGTACAATAAGCAGGGTACTCTCCACTCTCTTCTATATAGCGACCCCTACCTTTAAACGTCTCTTCACCCCATCCATGCACAAATTAAGTAGCCTGGAGACATAACATATTCCTGCCTCACTCCACAAATAATATGAAACCATTCAACCTTCATTCCATATACTCTTACACATGCTAAACTATCGACATACATTCATAGTTTGATTCCAACACCAAATATCACTAACACCTGCCACAGAGCTTTCCTATTAATCCTGTCACACGCCTGTTGTAAGTTTATAATCCTAAATACAATTTGTTCTCTCTCATTTTTTCAGTCGTTTGCTTTAGTTCAAATATTTGATCTACACATCCTCTATCATTTCTAAATGCACCTTGTTATTCACCAATCAGTCCCTCAATCACTCGGCGTTCTCTCTCAACCAGGATACCATCAAATATCTTCCCTACAACACTCAATAAATTAATTCTCCTATAGTTTCTACGGTTCCTTTTATCTCCCTTACACTTATATAAGGGTACTATTACTAGTCTTCTAAATTCCTTCGGAACTATACCCTCCATTAACGCTTTGTTACATACCTTCTATATTCAGTCAGTCACAATCTTGCCCATATTCTAGATCATTTCACCAGTAATTCCATCTAACATCTGATTTGCCATTCTTCAACTTCCTTATTCTACTTACTACCTCCACCCTACTAATTACTTCCTCCCAAAATACCTATTTCTTCTTACACCATCAAAACCACAAACATTCACTATCGCCTCTTCATTATTACCATGTTATGTAGATTTTCGAAGTGTTTCCTCTATCCTCACTTCCAAATATTTCATCGATCCCGAAAGCAAAATCCCTATTCATTATTCTATGAAGATTCCCTTTATTCTCTTTCTTAACCTTTCGCACTTCCTTCTAGAGTGCTTCCTATTTCCTTGTAAGTCTCAGTTCAATCTCTTTCAAAATTATTCATTTACATCTTTCTTCCTCGTACGCATGCAATTTTTTGCTTTCTTTTTCTCCTAGTTATATATTTCCATACAATTTTGTTTCGAAACCTCATCTTTGGCCATTATCACATTCTAACTTTTAACTTTTTAACTGTTTTAACTTTTAACCGATTTCATCACTTCTTCATTCCACCACTTACTACTGACATTCTTACTTCCTACTTTAGCATACCCATATACTTTTACTGGAATACTAACAAACGCTTTCTTTATTGGTTCGGATTAATTTAGTTTCATCTTGTTCACATTCAACTGACTTATTTGCAGGTTCTCTTTCATACATTTCCTTATAACCCTGTTCACTTAACTTCTCACTCTTAATTCTACCGCTCATTTCCTTTTTCTCATCTCCATCCATTCCCTACTAACTTGATTTTACATAAAACAATATCATAATGATCTGATATTCCAATCCCCAACCACCTCATTGATTCAACATCCATCACATACTTCAAAATCTCCTACTTCGCCAACACAAAATCAATCATACTTCGATATCATCTCTACTTACATCAACTCCCTTATACTTATGGATACTCTTATGCTCGTAGAAAGTTTAAATTTCAGAAATACCTCCCTCCTCCCTGAAATCAATCACCTTCCTAGTATTTTCATTTTCTCCCGCAACCCCAAAGGTTCTTCCTATACCATCAATTTTTCGACCACTTATCAAACCATTCAAGACGCTCAACACAATCAATCTAAAACCCCTATTCACCCAGTCCAAGACATCGTTCAAATTATCCCAGAAAGTCACACTTTCTTCAACATCATCCTCACATGAACCGCATGTTACAACGACACATACCCTGACCTTCTCAAACTTAAATTTAACCACTGGTATTCTAGTACTCACACAAACAAAATCCACCACAGCTCTGGGCCACAAGTCATTCATCAGAATCGTAAATCCTTCTCTTCCCCTTTCTTTCCTCTTCATTCTATCATCCAAATATTTCACCCTACACCACATGTCTACACCACTTCCTTTCATCTTTGTTTCAGTTACAGCAAGCAAATTAACTTTAACCACTCTAAACACCTATATCACCTCTCTCCTCTTCTCTTCTCCATTTATTCTTCTAGAATTCCGTGTACCCATACGATTCATACATATTCTCCGAAAGATAAAAGGCTATTTACAGAAGTCGCGACAAAGTCCGAGGCATGCATGAGTATTACAAGAGTAAAGATATGTGGTAGTGAGTCCCCAACCCAACTAACACTGTCATTTTAGTCGCAAACTACGACAAGCAAAACATACGCTGTGAAAATTCTTCCACCTCCACACACAGGGATAAAAAAAATGTCTGTAGTAATGCTTTATGGTGTGTGTGTGTGTGTGTGTGTGTGTGTGTGTGTGTGTATGACAACGGAGAGTCTACTCTAGTGTAAGAAGAATGTGGAAATGAGCGCAAGAGGGGCGAACCATTGAGTATTGGAGCATTCAAGGGATGAACCCAAACACTCCATATGCCCAATTGGGGATAATCATATCACTTCAAGCGCGCTATTTTCCTCCCTTTCTATATATATATATATATATTATATATTATATAGAGTTATTTTTATAAATATATATATATATATATATATATATATATATATATATATATATATATATATATATATATATATATATATATATATATATATAATTGCACCTGCATACGATTTACGTATGTGAAAGGATTAGTTTAAAAAGAATAACAGCTGTAAATTCAAATTAGAATTATTTCGCGCTCTTTGTTATTTAATAAAAGAAAAGCAAATCTACACACATACTTTAATTATACATCAGTTTAATTCTTCTTTACGTTTTGTTTTAATTCTTCTTTACGTTTTGTTTTAATTCTTCTTTACGTTTATTCTTCTGTGTTTTCACAAAATCTTTTGAATTTCAAGTTTTAAGGAAGACTCCTTTACGTATAGACATGTGACCTTTGACGTCATGATTGCATTTCACTCGTGGCATTCCTCTTATATATTTGGGTTCTTTTTAGCATATTCGTATAAATTGTGTCTTTTTTTGATCATCTTCGTCATGTTCTTTTTAGCATTTTGCTAAAATGTCAACACCAACTTAGCTTTTTCTCTTTTCCTGTACCAGTTTACTCGACTATACCACTGTTGTCGTACACCTTCTGCTAATGCTGAACTTTATTTGTTTAAATCTTTGTCACAAATTTAACCTTAAACAATTGCAGAGCTATTAAACTCCTTCTCCATCTCCAGTCAACTTAAGAAAGTAAAATGACAAAGACAGAGTCAAGTTGGTGAGAGTAGTCCATGGAATATTCCTTCAAAGATTATAATTAATCAAACAACTAGATGGAAATTACATTTAAATGAGCAATTAGATCCTGCAACAGACACCACCCCGCAGTTATTTTGAATATATATATATATATATATATATATATATATATATATATATATATATATATATATATATATATATATATATATATATATATATATATATATATATATATATATATATATATATATTGAAAAAGGTGAATATCTTTGGTTTTGATAAAGCAAACCTGTAAAAAGAATTAGTACTATTAAAGATCAATTAAAAGGTTTGGTAAAGTTAAGTTTTGTCGGTATTCTGGATCAAAGAGTAGAACGATCAGTTTGCGTGGTGAAAGTCCAGGGTTTGATCCCTGATGCAGATCCTATTAAACTTCCGAAAAAATTCTTTTCTTTGAATAGGGCAATGCCCGTGAAGAATTAACTTTTTTTTTAATTATAATCTACAAATAATTTAAATTAATTTGGAATAATTTCGAAAGTGAAAAAAAATGAGAATTTTTCTTTTTTTTTTTTAAAGACTTTGGTTCATCGAAAAACATTTAAAACAATGTACGTTCAAGGAAAAAAGCTCGTACCTTAAGAAAATATATAGCCTACATATGTACACAATTTTAGAAAGCATAACGCCATTTTATTTAATGTGAAAGTCCTCAGGGTAAAATTGGCGTTTTAATCTCAAAATGTATACATAATATAAGCTTTTAATTCCTTTCCTGGGAAATGAACTTATTTCTATGACTGTACAATTACGTTGATATCACGTAATTATATGCTATGCTAAAAACAACGAAATAAAATAGTTTAAGTATTATAAATCTTCATTATAATAATATAAATACGACATAACAGTCTCATATCTAGAGTTTACTATTTTTGAAAACATTTCGCATGGAAAGTTTTTCCCGAATTCAGTGATACTGATTCATAAAAGTTGACTCACACACCCAAATCAGTTGTACTTTTAAGACTAAATTAAGGAATTCTTATTTTCATATATTTAAGAAAGTGATTAATGATGCTAGGAAAGATAATAAAGACGTTTTATCTATTAAGTAAAAATAAAACTACACTCGATATAACACGGCATAGCAAATTTTCTGGTGGCAAAACCTCTCTCTCTCTCTCTCTCTCTCTCTCTCTCTCTCTCTCTCTCTCTCTCTCTCTCTCTCTCTCTCTCTCTCTCTCTCACACACACACACACACACACACACACACACACACACACACACACTTCAGTTCTTCCTCGTTTCTATGGAAACGACTCATCCCAAAATAACATAAAGCGAAGTAATATATTTCTTATGAAAACATGTAAAGATTAAATTATCTTAGCGATATCTGGGCTAGCCCTAAAAAAGAAAATGTTGTACTACTTTCTTGATCATATCAATATCATACATAAAGTAAGTTTCTTCTTCTACACATATGAACTGAGAGCTCCACCTGACACGCTCGCTCCGTGCCATAACCATTCCCGGAAAGCTTTCAAAATGCATAATATAAACATAAAATAAGCATAACAACCCTTAAAATACTCAATAAATTATGAGCAAATCATTTGCCAAAATTAATTTTGTCATGGATATTTCTGAAATTTTTCCCCAAAATAAAATTATAAAATTAAACGTACATACTGAAATAAAGATTTCAATGTCCATAGATTTGAATAGTAATTAACAGCTTTGGTTTTTTTTTTCTGAGGCAATTTGTGGCGTAGATTCAGCAAATTGCATTGGATAGACCCCATCATCTCTAGTTTCTTAGATATGGTTGAATTTATAATGGGATATTTGAATGGGATATATTTAAGTATTTAAAGGTATCACTGTTTTCTGTATAATGACCTTTCACTCACAATTTAATTTACGTTTTTGTTATTTTTAGGTTTTCCAATCTGATCTGTGTAAAACACTTGTTCATAGATTTAAATTCTAACAAGGTTTCCAAATTATTAATTCCAAATTAGCTTGTTCTTTTGTGAGAAAACAGATATAGTGAAAGTGCTTTTATATATATATATATATATATATATATATATACTCATATATAATATATACTTATATATATATATATATATATATATATATATATATATATATATATTATATATATATATATATATATATATATATATATATAATATATATATATATATATCAAGAAACTTTACTCGTGCTACTCGTACTCAGCACGAGTTGACATTTCTATCAAAAACGATCTAATTTGCAAATTTCACAATGTTTCCGATAATATTTTCATATTTTTTGCGAAGTTGGTCAAATAAATGAAGTGTATTACATAATAAATATAAAGATTATGCAAAATTGAAACGAAAAAGGAAGAATAGCCGCTATCAAAATAATGCTTTTAACACATTAAAAATAGGACTAGTCCTTGCCCAAAGGAAAAGGCGGATATGGTATCTGTGAATTTATTGTATAAATTTTTTTTATAAATATTCTGTTTATAGAAATTATATTTTTAAATACTATACATAATAAATAATATTTTATAACAAAAAAATATATAATAAAACATAAAATAATTAAAATACTTTTAAACAATAGGAGAGAAAAAAAATAGTAATTTGAAATATTATAAAAAAGTTAACGTGAAGTCTACAATAAAAAACCGTTTGACAGAAAAATGTTTTAATTAATAGGGCACTCAAGTATATATACATATATATATATATATATATATATATATATATATATATATATATATATATATATATATATATATATATATATCTTATATATATATATATATATATATATAGGGTCTTTTCCGTTTTGAAGAATAAGATATATCGATTGTCATATCGATTTTTTTCGATAGTTATATGGGTACTCAGTGCGTCAACACGGATCGGCTTCCAGCGACGGTCGATACTGCTGAAAATATATTTCATATTAATTCGGTTTTTATAAATTAATTATTAATGTAACTGTTCAATCTCTACAGGAATTATGGGTAAAATTGACTAGTAAATCTAAGGTATATATATATATATATATATATATATATATATATATATATATACTGCTATAATATATATATATATATATATATATACTTCTTCTTCTTCTTATATATATATATATATATATATTAGTTAATCACTCACTTAATTTCAGTTTCAGGTATTTTTCTTCAATTTTTGTTTAAGTTTATTTGAGGTTAGGTTAGGTTAGTTGCGTAAGTTAACCTAACCTAACCTAATAACCTAACCTAACCTAATCTAACCTAACCTAACCTAACTCAAGCCTAACCTAACCTAACCTAACCTATTCTATCCTAAAAAAAAAAAAAAAAAAAAAAATATATGAAACAAAAATTAAGTGAGTGATTATATATATATATATATATATATATATATATATATATATATATATATATATATATATATATATATATATATATATATATATATATATATATATATATATATATATATATATATATATATATATATAGAGAGAGAGAGAGAGAGAGAGAGAGAGAGAGAGAGAGAGAGAGAAGAGTAATAAAATGTTTTTAAAGAATAACGAAGAATTATTCAATAATGACGGGTCGGCTTTTGGCGATGATCAGTTTGACGAATCAGTTTTTAGCTATAAATATATTTCATATTATTTCGGTCTTCATAAATTAATTATTGATTTAAATGTTAAATAACTACAGGAATTATTCAATATTTTCCTAAATATATTTTTTAACTAATAACACGTTAACACATTAAATGCTATATAAAAATATTTTCGGAAAATTGATAACAAACACGTTAAAATTTCAAATCCCCTACACTAACTGCGGCGTACCGCAATGCAGAACGATATATCTATCAGAAAGAGTCGATATGCAGTCAAACATTACTATTCTCCTCAAAATAGAGAAAAGAGCCTATAACATATATATATATACTATATATATATATATATATATATATATATATATATATATATATATATATATATATATATATATATATATATACTATATATATATATATATATATATACCTATATACTATATATAAATATATGTATATGTATATGTAATATATATGTATAATAATAATATAGCATATATATATATATATATATGTATATATATATATATGCTCTTGTATATAATATATATATATATATCAACCTTCTTCATATATGTATGTATAAAAATTAAAGATATAATAACCAATAACCAACCAATAATATGTATATGTAGTATATAATATATATGTATATATATATATGTATATATATATATATATATGTATATATATATCTATAATAATATATTAGAGGAGCAGGTTTTGAGTCGTGAGGTCTTCAGGTCGCCACTGATGCATATATATATGTATATATATACATCATATATCATGCTATATCTCCATGTGTGTATATACTATATATATATATATAATATATATATCTCTCATCTTATATATGTATATATATATATATATATATCTATACTCATATATATATATATGCTTAGTTTTGTCCAAAGGTGATAGTGACAACTGTATAATATTTATGATTGTATAGGATGTGTGTGTATCATTCCTGATAACATTTTATTTTAGTCAAACAGTAGAGGTTATGAATACTTCAAGAAGAGTCTGTATGAATTATCCCGACTTTTTTTTACTATATATGTGGGTAGTAGATAATGAAAGGATGTAGGAAATCTATTTCTGAGTGTTGAAAGACAGTTTATATTGATGCCAAGTTTGGAGATTCAGATAACCATGGTTCCTTATATTAAATGCAAAACAAGTGCAGGAGATTTGTGCCAGTGGGTCAGGCCTTGGAATGCCACAGTTTTTGCCATATCAGATGGGAACAATAAATACTCTCGATTATTTCTTTGTATTTTAAATCATAGGCATCAATCGAAATAATCGTGATAAGTGGGCTTACCCTGATCTACCTTCAGCTAGGAGACCTGTTCCACACTCGAATCTTGTACCCGTCCCAACTTTCCGTGAACTACCACAGCTCTCAGAGGATGAGTCTTGCATGTTTGAAATCTCACAAAGTAAAGAAATTGTGGATAGTGACAGTATTTTCCAAACAACTTCACATAGTGAACGTTTCAAACAGAATGAATTGAGTGATCTGATCAGGGACTTGAATCTTTCCAAGGAATCGTCTGAATTGCTTGCCTCCAGACTAAAAGAAAAGAATATGCTTCAGCCTGGAACGAAAATTACACTTTATCGAAGTAGAGAAAAGGATTTGCAGCAATTCTTTACCGAAGATGATAACTTAGTATTCTGCAATAACATCGGATAAACCTTCTGAGAAAAATTGTTCTTTCAGAATATATCCCAAGTGAGGGGAGTCCTTTCATTGACAGTTCAAAAAGTAGTTTAAATTGGGTTCTTTTGCATAACGGCAACAACTATGGTTCTATTCCAATTGGTCACTCCACCAGGATGAAGGAAGAATACCAAGTCATATCTTTAGTTTTGGAAAAGATAAATTATCATAAACATCGATGAGTGATTTGTGTAGATTTGAAGATGGTTAATTTTATTCTTGGTCAACAAAGCTGCAACACAAAATATCCTTGATTTTTTTGCCTTTGGGATAGTAGAGCAAAACATGAACATTGGGCAAGAAAAGATTGGCCTCCGAGGGAATATATGGTGGTTGGAGGACACAATGCAATCAATGAAGCTTTGGTACCACGAGATAAAATCATACTGCCACAGCTGCTTATGAAGCTAGGCCTGATGAAACAAAATCATACTGCCACCGACAGGCTGCTCTATGAAGCCTGAAGCGCCCTGATGGAAAAGAAAATCGTTAAAAATTTTAACAGAAAGACAGTTCGTGCATCAGACAAAGTCAAACATTAGCTCCGTGACAGTACCTGATCTTACCCGATGATAAATATCTGGGAGCCGCGTACGTGGGAAAACACTTTTCGATGACCCGCAGATAATGCAACTTATAAATGATTCACATATCATAGAATCAATGAATGAGAGTTGCAATCATTGTGCCCAGGCTCTGTCATTTTTGCTGTCGTTATGTCGTAAACAACACCAACTTTACTTGCGAGACGCAAGTACTAGGCAGACACAGATAACAACTCAAGCTTAGATCAACATGGTATGATGGTTTGATCTTCAACAGGATCAGGCGTAATTATGAGTTGTGTTAAAGTTACCACTATCTACACAGGCCACTTCAGCTTTAAATTGCTCCTTCCAGAGATCTTTGGTGACTTCAAGCAAAGAGCAAGGTGAAAAGGATGTTTACCCCTGCAAGCACACATAAACATCCAATAGCGTAAGGACGACACAATAGGAAGATGCCGAAAGTACAATGATGGTCTGAGCACATCTGTCTCGGAATCTATTTGGGGGAGATTGTCCTGTAGAGGATCCACGTCCTTAGCAATGTGTGCACATACGGAGCTGTCCTTGGTGCAAGAATGAATTAGCTTAAAAATTGTTCATAATACGCTCCATACTTTTAGTCTATAAAGTTAACAAGAATCTTTTCCTGGTAGTACAACAGCTTTCTTTCAATTTTACAACATTGCTTTCCTTCATACTACATATTTATATTAATAACACAACTACATTAAATATCCCTCCGCATTTTATGGGCCTCAGCAAAGGTGATAGACATGTCGATGCGTCATATCAGCTCGCGGCTGTATGTATCTGACACGATGACGCTTCAGAAAACTCCATGGCAACTTAAGTAGGCGAGGAAACGGATTGCGAGTCCATCATATTCCGTGACTCCGCGACGAAGCCACGCTTGGTCTCAAATGTGACTCAGAGCAAAACAGGTTTCGATACAGTCACATCTGGAGAAGCCGATCTGGGTACCTACACGATGTCAAGTCGTTGGTTTGTGCTTACCAATTTTTTATAAATATAGTAGACATTCGGTATATGAGGGTAAGGTAGCAACGTATTGACGACTGTTATTTGTAAAAATAGATCGCTCATATAACTAAATCCGCGTCAAGTCCACAATATTCATCTAGAACTAATAAATTACACTGGAATTAATTTTAGAAACACCTTTACCTCCTTTGCATCACCAAGAGCACAGACAATTTGCAAATTTCCTCTTTTTGAACCATGATCTTAAAGTTAAAAACCACTTAATATCCTCTCTTACCCATTTATAAAAATATATCCATTATAGTACGTATAAAATCACGTCATCTTTTTCATATCACAATTCACTCATCTCTTTTTTTTGCTCGTAAAAACCTCAACAGCTCATTGCAGAAGGTCACATTGCGAAAAGAAAATGATTAAAAGTTTACACAAGAAACGGTTTGGTTTTTCAATTTTGCATTATTATTCATGTATTATATTATTTATTAATCTATACGGTTATTATTATTATTTATTATTATCTTATACGATCTAGTATAAGTATCTAATTTTGCCTGGATAAATCATGTAGTTGCAAGCTTATCCTATCAGATCGTTATTATCTATTCTCATTATTATAATTATTATTTACACTATTATTCATTATTATTATTATTATTATTATTATTTTTATTAGCGAACAAAATCCCCCAAAGAGAATATGGAGTTCTCCGGGCTATGGGTAGTTTTCGCATTCAAGAATACTTGATAATCCGAGGTTTGAATCACGAACTACCTTCTACTATCTCCATCCAAAATTTTTAGTCAAGGAGGATGTTACGCGTTAGTATGCACCGATGCATCCGTAATTTTGTAGTCAAGGAGGAGTTGCGCGTTGATTATGCACCGATGTAATCTGTTCTTGTGTTTCTAATTTGAAGACTTCTGAATTTTCTACTCTACAGGTTAAACTCTCGTGTGAACCTACTTCTGTTAATTTATCACCTAACTGTACTGACTATTCTGATTTCTTTTAATATCTAACCCTCTCTCTCTCTCTCTCTCTCTCTCTCTCTACTCTTCTCTCTCTCTCTCTCTCCCTCTCCTCCTCGTTCTTCCTACCTCTCTCTCTCTCTCTCTCTCTCATCATTCTTCTCAGATAGTTCATCCCAATGTTGGTTGATTTTACCAACTAATCACTGCCAGTGGCATTGCTCTAGTTCTCATGATACAGCAAGTGAAATGGCCTAACATTTCTCTATCCAGAATGATCTTGAGCAGTTGGTGCAGCTCCCTACTCGTTTCCCTGATCGTATTGGAGATGAACCGAACACTCTAAAAAAATTCTCAACTTCCAACCCTTCTCCTTATTCTGTTAACCTCTTTCCTCCTCTGCGTTCCTCCGATCACCTTCTTAGCTCTGCGTCCTGTTCGATTTCTTCAAATCTTCCATGGGAAAGACACCCATCTACGTCAAATGAACGTGTTTGGCACTTTGGTACTACAAAACTGACTGGACTTGTAGTCGTTCTCTCTGGCATGGATGACGACAATCTTTATTCTTTCCTTCAACTAAAACTAACGAACGTAGGCTTATCTCTGTTTGTTCTTGTTCTATTCCACACTTATGCTACCTTCAAGGATTACCGTCGTCTTAAACTCAAGAAACTAATGCTATTTATATTTTATTCCAGAATATTGCAAAAAACTATTCTCCGTGTCACTAAAAACTCGTTTCTTCATAAAAATGCAATAATCTTTCTGATTCTGATTCTTATTCACGCTCTTTCTGACATTTTTCAAAAAATGTCAACTCTTACTTTGATTCTCCTTCTTTCACTTTTCTAGTATCTACCGAAGGCACAACTGAAATCTTAACTTCTGCTAGAGCCGAAATCTTCGTTTAAACTTTTGCTTCTAATTCCATTCCTAACGATTCCGGAGATATTAGTCCTTCTTAACCATTCCAACTCATTTACGCCTAACATCGTAAATTCAACTAAAGATGTTTTTTTTTCTGCTCTCTCTGAACTTAACACTAGGGAGGCATATGGTCCTGATGGTTGTACTCCAACTGTTCTTAAAACGTTTGCTTCTGAGCTTGCTCCCTAATTCGGTAAGCTTTTTCGTCTCTGTTTTTCATTCGATCTTCCCTTCTTGCTGGAACGTGAGCTCATTTAACCTGCGCAGAAAAAGGAGGGGCAACCTCAACTCTGAAGATATCGTCCTATCGCTTTAACCTCATTCTTTCTTAAAGTATTCTAACCTTTCCTCAACTGGGGGGTTTGGAAACACCTCAATGCATCATATCTTATCTCTGATCGCCAGTTTGGCTTACGTAAGAAACGTTCTACTGGTGATCTTGTTTCTCTTCTCTCTCGTTATTATTGGTGCTCTGCTATTCGGCATTTCGAGGAATTTTTCGCTGTGACGATAGACATATCATAAGCATTCGATAAAGTCTGGCACAGAGCTGTGATTTCTAAACTTCCCTCTAAACTTCTATGGCCTTCACTCAGACTTTCTTTCCGTCGTTCTAAAGCATCTGTTGTAGACGGCCACCGTTCATCCTTTAAACCTATAATTAATGGTGTTCCTCAGAGTTCTGTCCTCCCTTCAACTATTTTCCTACTTTTCACTGATGATCTCTTTATTACTTTTGTCTATCCACTTCTATGTTGACGACGACTCTACTCTTCATTACCTCTTTCATTTTGATAGATGCCCCACTCAACATCAAGTATCTCGTGCTAAGAGAGAGAGTGTCCTTTGAGCGAATAACTTCAGACCTTTCTAGAATTTCTAATTGGGCCATTGGGAACATGATCGTTTATAATGCCTTCAAAACAAAATTTCTCCACTACTCAACATAATCCTCCACACAACTACACCACCTCTTCGAAACAAGCAATCAGCCTTCCACTAACCTCGCGGTTCGCCGGCTCGATGTCCCCACCCCCCGCTAAACGATCACTGCCCCTCCCACGGCATCTCGCCTGCGCCATCAAGCTCCACGCGCTGCGCCGCACTTGGAGTGCGTACCTACCTTTCGCCCCCATTAGTGACGTCCACATGATCCACTCTAATCTCAGTGCGCGCACCTCTCTTGCGGAAGACAAGCAAGTTACAGAACCTTTCGCCTGCCGTTAAGTATTTTTTCGGTATTTCTTTTTCTCATAGTTCTTAAATGGAAAAGTGACTTCGGTCAGCGGAACGATTATTTTCTCTTTCTTAAAAAGCAAACTTCGCACGCAGGTCCTCGGCTTTCAGTTCTTGAGGTCGTCCTGTCTGCAGCATTTATCTTCAACGTAACACTTCAGTTGCTTGTTTTTTATTGGGGTGCTCGTCGTCACCCCTCTTTACTAGATTCGTGTCGTTATCGACCATACACTCATTGTAGACGAGTTCCGTCGGCGTGGCCCACTTATCAAGCAGCTCTCGCTCAATCCTCACAAAGCATGTCAGTCTTAGGCTTTCCGCCAGCCTTACCAACTTCACTGTCAAGTTCCTCTCTCTCTCCTCCTGTCTCTCTCTCTCCTCTCTCTTCTCTCCTCTCTCTCTCTCTCTCCTCTCTCTCTCTCTCTCACACACACACACTCACACACACACCTACACACACAACAGACATTGCTCTTCTGAACTTTCCAGTCTCATACCACCTATATTGAGAAGGGTCGGCCACTCGCCCTTTTACACAGTCCATGCTTTTCTCTATAGTCAACTCTTTCGATCCCAGACTTATAACCGCTATGCTCATCTCTTTCCATGTATTCCACTTGGTAAAATCGTGGAATACACACTTTCCTTCTACCGATTTGTTCCCAGATTACCTTTGACTTGCATTACTTATTCATTCGCCTTCGTATCGGAGAATTTCGACCAGTCTTGAATTGGACCTGGCCTACATGGAATTTCCCATAATGCTGGTAGAATTTGATAGGCCCTCGGTCTTTGCCCAGTATCGGAGACACACGGGCATCATTATATTACTATATCATATATATTATACTACTATTATATACCTATAGTATAATATATATAATATAGTATTATATATATACATCATATATATTTTTAATGACAGTTTCTTTCGATTACTACGTAATATGATTACGTACTATATATATATAATATTTGTTTTATTAAATTTTTATCTTCTTACTCGTTACTTTTTTATCACTATTGAAATTTATTAACCAACTCTAAACATTAATTTCTCGACTCCATTGCAATGTTAATATTTTTAAATTAAAATAAAAAAATAAGTGTTTCTCGACCAATCTTTCTTTCAGCTTGCTTTCTGATCTTTTATTTTCTCGTTTCAAAATCCCAAATCTTGAAATAGAAAATCCAATTCGCTCATACTTATTTATTTTTTTTTTTTTTTACTATTGTTAACGTAATCCATTTAAATTTTCTGATATTCGTATTTTTTCTTTTCTTTCATAAACACAGATCAAAGAAACGCCAAGTAAAATAATAATCTGCGTATCATTGGCGGTTGCAAAACATGTCTTTTTTTTTTTAAATCTCGATGGCGAAAGAAATTAGGTTCATAATAACAGAATCAAAACTTCTAATGGAAGTTGAAAGGTATCGAAAACCTCCACATGTGAATTGATTCAACATTTGATTATAAATAGTCTTTAGAAACTTTGCAACTAGACCTGAAAAGCTTTTATTTTTCATTGAGAACATACCAAGCTATTAGATTTTAATTTTGTTTGGAGATTTGCAACTCTAGACTTAATCGTGTGGTACCTCCTTATCATCTACCTCTGTTCTCGAAATTCTCCTCCACATTCTATATTTCCTGCTGGATTTACTCTCTTTCATTCCAAAGTTTTCGTCTAGGGCTTACCTACCTAAAAAATTCTCCTTATTTATTTTTTTAATATACCTCCTTCAATTGTGCTTTATTCGAGCATGGTGGTGACAACTTATAAAAGAGAAACTCATCATAGATAACACAATTCATATATTTGTGGTAAGTGCCCTCTATTTTTTATAGAACGAATACATGTTTCTAGAACGAATACATGTTTCATTACACGAATATACGACTATGGTGCGAACTCTCATTTTAAATATGAAACATTTGATCCAAAACATACATTTGGTATAATTAAAATAGCATACAATTACAATACATATAAAACAAAAAAAAACGAAAAAAAATAAGAAAAATCGTGAAAATTATGCAAATAAATTTGCTTGCCGTTTTGGCCATTTCGCTTTTATTACCTCCCTAAACAAAAAAAACAAAAAAGACGTTTTTTTTAATTTCATCATAGAAGCAAATGTTGACGATTTCGGGAAAGACAAATCGTTTTTAAGTCGTTTCATCCTATTAGGTAAATCGAGCTTGCCTGCAATAAATTTTAATAGAAGGTATATTGCCTTTTATATACGAGCTCAGCCAAAGACGTGTATATATATATATATATATTATTATTATATATATACTATTATATATATATATAATACTATACTATATATATAATATATACGTATATACTATATTATATACTATATTATATATAAAGAATTATATATATATACTATATACTATTATATTATGTATATTAGATAGAGCTATACGTATATATATATATATATACTATTAATATAGTATATATATATATATATATATAAATATATATATATATACTATGTATTATGTCCATATAGGTAAAGGTTACTTTTTTTACCTATCGTATGATTGTTAATTTTTACTGTATAATCGATTATATATCTCGATAAAGATCGTATAAAAACAATTTTTTTATTTAAGGCCGACGCCCAGGCTGGTGAATAGAAGTTAAATTTAATAAGAAAAACATAAAAAAACACCAAGAAAATTGAGAGATAAAATGACTTTTAACAAAAAAACTTAACTTAAATTTATATTTTACTCGTAAATTATTGTAGTATTTAGCAAGAAATGAATGAAATGACATATTACGAGAATTTGATTCAAGTGACTGCGGCACTTTTAGTTTTTTTGCCAATATTCCAATTCAATTTGTGACCGAATGAAGAAAGTGTAGACGCATGCAATATTGAATGTTACATTAAGTTAAGAGAAAAGGCGAAAAGTTCTTTTTCCGTTGTCAAACATGTACACGTGAATTGGACTGTTTATGTTTTACGACTCCGTCAGTTTTGATTTTTTTTTTTTTGCTTTTTGTTTTTTTCATATATAATTTGTCACGTATTGATCCTAACAGTAAATTAAGGGTGCACGGGACATGATTTCAGAAGAAGTATATAGGACCAGTTCGTTTAGCGACTCCGTCAGTTTTAAAAAAATTTTTTTTTCAACTAAAGGATACCCAAGGGTTTAACCCGCGAAGACTGCAGGAGGTCGGCGTTGCTGTCTCGGCCTTCCGGGAACGACAGGTAGTGACTACTTCCCAAAACAAAAAAGAATCCTCCGGAACCCCCGCTCTTTGGTTAGTTGGGGTGTCGCGGGAGGTTTCCTCCGCTCGTCCTCCGCCGTACGGGAGTATGGAAAAACGTCCCCCCTGCTGTCCCGTGCGGCTCGAAGCCCCCCTAATTTTTTTACTTTTCTTTTTTTATTAAATTTCTTTTTAATTTTTTGTAATAAGCCTATACCTGCTGATTCCAAATATTGTAATTGGTTTTTCCCTTAAGTGTCGTACTTTTCGAGAATTTTCTTTTTTGAGATCTTTGTTTTTTTTTTTCTTTTTTTTTTTTTTTTTTTTTTTTTACTTAATAGCTATAATAATTATTTATCATATGATGCAGATTGGTGTTTTCTCTGCTCAAGTTTCTTCCAAAGGAATCCAACAAACACCTAAACTTTATAAGTGTATTTCCTCATGATGATGATGATTACTATATTATTAACAATATATATAGTCATTAGTAATAGTATATATATATATACTATACTATATATATATATCATAGTTATGATTATTCATCTATTATTACTATCTAGAATATATACGTTATATATATATATATAATATATATATTATTTTATATATATATATATAGACGTATACGTAATAATAATATTATATATATGATTATATTATAATTACGTCATACGTATATATAACTACTGATTATATTATTATATAACTATACTATATATTATAGTCGTATCATATATCACTACAATATATACTATACTCACTACTATCTATCGTACTAGTATATATATATATTTATACACTACCATATATATATAATATATATATATATATATATATATATCATATATAATATACTTTTTATACCGTCATATATAGAGTTGCTTTCACTAACATGTTAAAAGTAACGTCGTATTTTTATCGATTTTCCTAGCTTTCTTTTCCCAAATTCATGTATTCGATTATCAAATATTTCCGATATGTTCAAATGTACTCGAGTTCGATAGGTAAAGAAAGTTATATCTTCTGCTACCAGATATATATACTATATATATATATAGTATCTGTATAATAGCATATATATATTTGTACTCATATTACCTATAGGTATCAGTAGTATATATACCTGGGCTATATATATCGTCTCAGGTACGTATATCTATATATATCTTAGTATATATACCTAAGTACTATATATTTAGTATATAGCCGGTATATATACTCTTATTATTCGTATCATATATATTAGCTCAGCTGCCGACTGTGGTGGTCTTAGCGTCACTATATAGTGATATCTCGTATATATAGTATATTAATATACTACATATGACATACTATTATATATATATCGAGTATAGTCCCCCTTTATATACACTGTCTAGACTATATTTATAATCTACGTATCGTCTACGCTCAATCTGGCTTTGTACGCTCGTAGCTATGATATATATAATATACTATACCCTATATGTATATATAGTATGTACTATCTACTATATAAATATCATAAGTTACCTTTATGTTATTGTTATTTTGTATTGTTATTGTTTACTTATAATGTGCATCTAAGTTAAATTACTACTTACTTTATTATTCAAATAGTATTTTTCCTTAAGTACTCCACGTTTTGCCTAGATTTATTATTTACAATATTATGCACGAGGGTCAGAAGAAGTAAGTTTTGTTCGTATGTGAGGACATCGGTTAGCCAAAAGGGAAGTCTTCTGGCGTATGTCTGAGCCTTACAGACCTTGAATTCGCCCTATACACGTACCATGATTTTTGTTTGGACAAAGTTATGCCAAGGTCTGACAATATGGCCAACCCACATGTAAAAATCTTCTCTCTGTCTTGCTCGCTGAGGTTAAAACACGTGCATCTATTTTAAATAGGTTTCAGTTACCACACTATTTACATCTGATTCATTCGCTACTTCGCGCACATTATATTCAGTATTAAAGTATAAAATAAAACGCCGCACTTTATCAACATTTATACAAATGTAATTTTTTCAAAAGAGTTCTAATAACTCTTGGTACGATGATCTGAATGAGCATGGTTGATGTTGGAGTAGTCTCTTGGTAGACCGTCTCATCGGTCACAAACTTTTTCAACTATATATTTACTCTCTACTATATTATGATCGTATTACTATTATCATACTAATATTACTTATCTATGTTTAATAGATCATTATTATTACTTATATACCATATACTATCCATATATATCTTAAACACGCTTATAATATACGTGAATACTACCCTATATATATATATCATATTAACTGATATACTACTAACTATTATTCAAATAACTCAAATCGATACAAATAATAATACGATAAGTTAATAATAATAATCATAATTAATAATCATAATAATCAATCACACAAATAATGAATAGATTATATCAAGTACACACTAATTACTAATGACCGCATAATCAATCAACAATAATACTAACATTGTTTAGCCCTCATAAATTTTCAATAATTCCACTTCGCTCTTAAGATTAGTCGTTCCAAGGTATCATTCATTTTCTTAAAAAAACGTCGACGTAAGTATTGCTTCACTATGTAGCTACTTTTGCTGTCATAAACCAAATATTAATAAATAAATTTTCTTACTATTTATTTAATTTGCTATTTCACATTAATAATTATTGAACAGCAATATATTGGCTGCTCAATTTAAAAAATTCCTTTAATACTTATTTTAAGTAGGCTGCCCAAAGATCATAAAAAATGTTTGACCATCTCAGTGAAAGTCACCGTCAAGGGATGGCTAGAAGCAATGCTAAAATCAACCCCGAGCTTCTCTTCCGAGGATATATTTAACCTGGAAATTGTGTTGTTAGTTTTTTCGTAAATTAAATTTTGAAATTTTTAAATTAAAATTTTTGTAAATAATTTTAAATAGTATTTTAACTAAATTTTCGCTATATTGGCGGAACCAAAAATGTTTGATTTCTGGAATAAGAAAAGAAGCTAATTGTTTAATGGATTTTTGTAGAAAAAAAACCAAAAAGTGGTAATTCTGCGGAATAGGATGCTTTTTATCTCTAGAACTCATCTTTCTTTAGTTTTTTTTTATGTATTGGCAGTTGACACTATGGTTGAAAACAAATAGTTAGAATGACAGCAGAATACTAACCGTCACTCATATTATAATTTATGTGATTAACAATCAAAATGAAAAAATTGGTAAATAGAATGATTATTATAATAATAATTGTAATGTAAGAAGTAATAATTTAATTTTTGAATTATCTTTTATTTACTAGGGAAGCGTTGATTCCCTTGCTTCCCATGGGACACACTCCCTGATATATATATATATTATATATATATAGGTATCATATAATAGTAACTATATATCTACCTAGTATTACATATATAATCCATATTATATGACTAAGTATAGTTATACTAGATATAATATATATATAACTATGCGATTCAAACTGTTCTGAAAGTATTTCTTTCAACATAAAAAATTTTCAATTCTTTTTTTTTAATGGGAAAATTGAGAAAATTCTTAAAAAAAGATCCCTCAAATCAAATAATCCCATTTTCTCTTTAAATCCACCTTAGGACATTGTCATACTAGTATATTATATTATATATAATATATATATACACTATATAATATAGTATATATATACTATAGTATAGTATACCTACATATACTAGACGCTATATTAATACTATATATTATATATATATATAGTATATATATATTATATAATATTACTATATATCATATATATATACTATATATATTATATAATTATATACTATATATATATATACTATTATTACTATATATATATATATACTATATTATATATATTATATATATATATTATAATTAGAGAGGAGAGAGAGAGATGAGGAGAGAGAGGATAGAGGAGAATGCGAGAGGAGAGAGGAGATGAGAGAGAAGAAAGGAAGGGGAAAACGAGGAGAGAGAGAGAGAGGCATTCAATTTAAATCAAGGAAAAAAAACTAATAAATTAGGGAAAACTTACTAATAATAGAAAAGCTAAATAATAATTTACGAATAAAAAATTGATGGTGAATTTAGAATGGAGGATATAAATCGATTTTTATTGCATTTTTAATCAAAATTTTCAAACACACAGTTGTAATAAGTAATTTTTATGAAATATTTCTCCCTAAATAATTAATAATAATAATAATAATAATAATAATAATAATAATAATAATAATAATAATAATAATAATAATAATAATAATAATAATAATAATAATAATAATTAATTTAATATAATATAATAATAATAATAATATTAATTTTATTGAAATATTTTTCCTTTAATAATAATAATAATAATAATAATAATAATAATTAATAATAATAATTAATAATGAATTATATAATAATAATTAATAATAATAATAATAATAATATAATATATAATTAATAATAATAAGATTAATAATAATAATAATAATAAGTAATAATAATAATAATAATAATGAATAATTAAATAATAATAATAATTAATAATAATAATATATAATAATAATAATATATACTATTATAATATATATATATATATATATATATATATATTGTATATATTATATATATATTATATATATATATATATATATATATATATATATATATATATATATATATATATTATATATATATATAACTATATATACTATATATACTATATAATATATATATATATATATAAA
>JABUQX010011724.1:5000-7500 GCA_015478945.1 Trachelipus rathkii | reverse complement strand
GGGTCTTACATGAGTGTATATTGTTACTTGTGTTAATGTATAGTAGTGAAACTACGGTCTGGAATAAGAGTATAGACCTAAGGTACAATGTGTTTAGATGTACAATCTTAGGGGATTGTTAGGTGTGAGAAGCATTGATAATATGAGGAATGAACGCATTTGGGAGTTGTGTGGTGTGAAGAAAGTAGTAAATAAGAGAATAAATAAAAAGTTGAGATAGTTGTCATGTGAAAGGAAGGATGATAGTAGTGGTTAGCGGGATATAAAGTAGGGAGTGAATGCTGGGTGAATCGACCTGCCTGAAAGACGAGAAAATGTGGATTGAGTCAGTAAATGAATGCCTGGTGGAGAGGAATGTGAGTTTGGCAGGGACGAAAAGAAAAATGCATAGGAGTAAATAGCGGTGTTTTGTGACTGGGCTATGGTTGTGGCCTACCTAGGCCAAGGGATGAACCCTACATTGAAGAGATGCCACAGTGAGGGTCCGTCGCAGTCCCGCTAAGCCCTGGGGTGGATTTTTCTAACTGCGAAGGGTTCTTCCTTGGGGGTATAAAGGGGGCAGTAAGGCGGGCTTTCTTTTCCGACTTGCCGTTCATATCTTCTACTACTTTTCTGTTTCCAGTGCATGTCGACGCGCCTTTTACCCCCCAATCTGGGAAAACAAGGTGGGTGATATACTATATATAATATATTTTACGTATATATATTAATATATTTAATATATATATATATATAATATATATATATATATATATATATATATTATATAATAATATATATTATATATATAAAATATATATATATATATATATATATTATATTATATCACCTATATATATATATATATATAAATAAAATATATATATCATATATATATATATATATATATATATATATATATATATATATATATATTGTAAATTACCCTTAAAATTTTTTCTCACTTCTGAGTATCTAACCTGGACCCTTAGCAGATGTAACGCGTATGTGGCTTTGACCACAGCCACGATTGACGCTAAAAGAAGAACACGGCAATACTTCCTATGGTCCAATAGGGCAGCTGCGCTTCTTCCCCGCTCACCCACTCGGGGTACGCACAAGGTGAATAATAATACAACAGAACCGGGGGTCAAGATGTAAATAACATAAGAATTGCAATAACCTGCAATCAAATTTGTATTGAAAAACATCCTAAAAGTTTACTCAAGCATGGGTAAACATTTTGCTTTAACTTTCCACCAACTGATAAGATCATCTTTTGTATCTAGTCATTTTTCTATGTGATAGGTTTCAATCATTTGCACTACATCTTTTGGTAATGCGTGTGTTTTCTATCATCACTACTGACTAGTTAGAAATTCTCCAGTGAATCTGTTATTGATTTAGTTGTAGAAGGTGTTGATTCTGTAGATTTCGTTTTTTTCCTTTTAATTGGATTGAAGTTTTTCAACTGCAACACAAAGTGACGATTTAACTTGTTCTAATATTGTGTTACAAAAAAACTTACCTTTATAACGGGGATCTAAGTAAGTTGCAATAGTATGAAGGTCATTAATTTCCCCAGAACCAAAGCATTTTTATAGCTCTAGTTTTATTACATCTTTCATTCTTTTTAAACAGTCATTCATCATTTTCATTTGAAGATGGTTCAAAATGCTTCCTTAGCGTTTAGATTAATGGGGACAGAAGCTGTAGACGCGCTGATTTTTTTGGTAATTTCTTCAAATATTTTCAATAGCTTAATACAGTGTGATATGATGTCATTTTCCACATTAGTAAGAATGTTAACTTTGGAATACGAACTGGCTTACAAAGCAAGAGGTTCTTTGAGCAATACCATTCTTTCCATCATATGAAGTGTACTATTCCAGCGAGTTGAAACGTCTTTGATAACAGTAAGATATGGAATATCAAGCCGTTTTTGAATTGCCTTCAACTCATTTTGTGCCATTGCGTTCAGATTCATCTTAAGTATTTTTATTATAAAATTCTTTATCAAATCTCGACAATAAATATCCGCGCAACATCCGCAGGGCAAAGCGCGGATGCGGATGCGAATCTTTAATAAGCGGATGCGGATCTTTAGTAATGTGCGGATGCGGATGCGGATCTTTAGTAATGTGCGGATGCGGATGCGGATCTTTGAATGTTTGCGGATGCGGATGCGCGATTCTTTGTAATGTTGCTGATTGCGGATGCGATCTTACCTGTATTTTCAAATAATATATATATATATATATATATATATATATCACTCTCTAGTATATTATATAATATATATATATAATTATATATATATATATATATGTATATATATATATATATATATATAAAATGGATATTTATTAACTTTATATTTAAGGTTTCCACTTTGTAGGATTTTTAATATTACTAATATATATTAATATATTATATATATATATATATATAATAAAGAAATATCATAAATAATTTCTATATATATAATCATCTATGCGGATGCGGATCTATACCTGTATAC
>JABUQX010011724.1:0-2500 GCA_015478945.1 Trachelipus rathkii | reverse complement strand
TTTGTCTACATCAAAAAAGTTTTTCTGACAAAAAATATACAAAATAATTAAAAACCCAAAAAAACCCAAAAAACCCACCCAAAAACCCAGCTGGGTTGTTTTTTTTTTATGAAAAAAACCTGGGTTTTTTGCCAACCCTGGGAGTACTAATCAATTTGAAAAACCCACACTCTTAAGATAGCTAGTTCTCATTGACCATATTTGAACAAAAAAAATGCGGACCCGGTATCCATATGCAAACAAATCGTAGGTATTACTCGCCCCCAGGAACTTTCAACAGTGAGGTATACCAAACCCGAATTAATTTATAAAACTAAAAAACATTAACAATACAACAGATGTAATAGCCAGTATCATATGTTTTCAAAAATTTTTGAACAAAGACGTCTCTTCATTCTCATATATGCAGTGATCATTCCAAAACCTGTATGACTTATAAACAAATGGAAAGTTCTTGAAATTAGACTTACTAAAATTTTGTTGAATATCACAAATTATTGAGCCACAAGCGAATCAAAGGCATTGGCAAAAATTCCTTATCTGTAAAGGTCATTGGCAAATATTTCTTTCTTTTGCAAAGTAGTCAGAAAAAAAAAGAACTATTGTGAGGAACTTGGGTCTACAGTATCAGCATGCGAAATTCAGTAAAAAATAGATTCAACATTTACTTTACTTGATTAAGAATCTTGTGCTTGCCTACCACCCCCTATCTTGATCCACGCTTTAAAATAACATTCCTTGAGGATGATTATAATTTATAACAATATAAAAAGTGGAAGATATTTTTAAGCAATGGATGTGCGAAGTTATATGTTGCTATAAAGGAAAGAAAACATTCTAAATTTTAACCAATTTTCAAATTGAGCCACAAGGAATCAATGCATGCGCAATAATCCCCAAATATGAAAAAGCTTTTGAAAAGAGTCAGAATATAATATATAATATATATTGGACTTGCGGTAACACGTATCAGCATGGAAAAATTCAATAAAAAATAGATTCAGCATTACTTTACTGATAAGAATCTTTTGCTTGCTACCTATCTTGATCCACGCTTCAAAATTACATTCCTTGAGGATGATTATAACAATATAAAATTGGAAGATATTCTTAAGCAATGGATGTTGTGAAGATATATGTTGTATAAAGGAAAGGAAAACAGTTTCCACTACTTTAAACCAATTTTCAGATTTTTCTCATTTATCAACAAAATGGGGCGAAAAAAGTGATACTGAAGATGATAGTTTTAACTTCAGTTTTGAAGTTGTTTCGGAATTAAAGAGAAAGACTATAAACAGCAAAGAAACTCATTCCAAGGAGGCCTTATGAAAAATTGAGAATGTATAAAAAAGATAAAGAAATACAGACAACTATAAATAATGACTATTTACATCAGGTCCCTTCATTGTAGGTCATCGAATAAGGAACACTAATTACAAAGCTTAGAGGTGTCACTGCATAGAATATTCAAGCTCACCACCATATAATTCTATCGTAGAGGATGAGCTTTAACAGATTAGAGAGAATCAATTAATATTCTTCTAAAAAAAATCGGATGCACTCAGAAACGGGAGGAAATGTTAATATTTTTGCACTACAACTTTAAGAGTCACGATTTAACTACAAATAATAATGATTAATTTTGCCTCAAGATCTTACTTTTAGTAAATTAAAGAAGGAATTTTTTTTTTTTTACAATAAAAAAAAGAAAAAAATTGTTCATTTATTGCAAGATTTTTAAAGATTGCTAGTTTTCAGTGGTGAAGTAAATAAAAAGGTAATTAACTAATTATTTCTTTTGCAAAGATAAAAATATAAGGGAATTCTATAACATTAATTTATAAGGTTTTTAATATCTCTAAATTTAGTTGATTTAGCAAAATTACTCATATATATATATATACTATATAATTTTATATATATTATTTATATATATATATATATATATATTATATAATATATATATATAATATACTATAATATATATATCATATATATATATATATATATATTATATATATATATTATATATATTATATATAAATAAATAAAAAAATATATATAATATATATATATATATATATATATATATATATATATATATTATATATATAATAATATATAGTATATATATAATATAAAGAATTGGAATCGGAATCGGAATCGGAATCGGAATCGGAATCTGCACTTTTGACTGGTATCGGAATCGGAATCGGCATCGGTCTGGAAATTGAATTCGTCCCATTACTAATATATATATATATATATATATATATTATATATATATATATTATTATAATATATTATATATATATATTATATATATATATAATATATATATATATATATATATATATATAATTATATATATATATATATATATAATATATATATATTATATTATATATTATATTATATTATTATATATATATATATATATATAATACTAATAGACTATATTATATATATATATTATATATATATATATATCTCTCTTCTT
>JABUQX010011723.1:10000-15457 GCA_015478945.1 Trachelipus rathkii | reverse complement strand
TGTAATAAGAAGGAAATGGACACCTTTGAATTAGGAACATTCATTTGATTGCTTTCGAAGAACTCTAATACATTACATTTGATTACCATTAAAGTGAGTTTTTCCAGTTGCACGAAGTTTAAACAACCTCTTACCCCAAACAATGAAATCGAATAAGTTACTTTTAAATGAATAAAACATACCAAACCTATTGCTCAAAAAAGATAAAAGTATAAATGTTAAAATACGCGACCCCCCCGATATTAAGCCAAAGAAGGCCTATCCCACATATTATAGGCTAGTATTTTTAAGCTTTGAAAGGTTTCATTAAATAAAATACTAAGTGATAAAAGTTGTTAAATGGTCAGAAGTTGTGACAACTTAGACAACCATATGGGAACGAAACTTTTATAATGAATTCTGTTTTAAAAAACACCATACAGAACATTCAATTCGAGGACCATCCGTGAAAAAAAAGGGACAGAATCCTTACATTTCAGAAACTCAGAAGAGATAATCAGGACAAATTCCCAGTAGGGATTGGAAGGGGATTAACCAGGTTAGTTCAGCCAAAAGGAAGTATCTGCAAATTCATTCCAGGAATTGAAATTAGCAGTTACTTTACCGAAGAATATTATTTACCATTTGGTTGCTTCTTGTTTGAGAAGTACTCGGTTAATAAAAATAACGCCAACAGTTTAGGATCCGGAAAACTTTCATTTAAGGCTTAACAAAACGAAAAAGCCCTCTCTCTGGCATTAAAAAAGCAAATTTACGAGCTCAAGCAAGGAACTCAAAGGCGACACTCTGATTTTGAGAATAATGTCGACGAATAATGGTCATGGGGAAGAGTGTGTTTTAAATAACCACTTGTGTTCTTAGTTTTTAATGATATTGCACATAAATTGGTTAAAATTAGAAAGCCCGAAAATGGAAAAAAGAACAAGAACTATCCTCGGCAATTTCCATCTTGGCAAAGATAACCACCTACCTAGGAACAGTAAATCCTAAATCCTAGCCTGGCAGAAATCTACCCTAAGAACAATAATAGATGTCAAAATAACGAAAACCTTCAAAAAACCGTTTAAGCAAATGAGTTGGAAAATGAAAGAAGAAATTACATAAATTAAAATAATATAATTTAAAGTTTAAATTTTGCTGTAGATTGATTATTATGGAGAGCATTCTCTCAGCATCATCAGAAATGGTGATTGAGGTGTTAAACTTTGGAGAAACAGGTCCACCCAATTAAGCATAGATGTGCAGTGGGATAGGTGGAGGGGACATAGCATCTGCAGACTTTGCTCAAGTTTTCCTGCTAAGCACACCAGTTTGTTATAAATTTTAAATACACATGATAACACATCTGAAACAATTAACCGTATTATCCAAGAAAATAAAAATCAGCAACACATTTCGAAAATTTATACGTTATCAGAAACAATATAAATTAAACAACATTGAAAAGCAAAACCCCTGAGAAGCCAGGAAGCACTTTAACCTCAAATACCCTACGGAAATAGTCTAGTTATCGAAAAAATCAGAACCACTTTAACACATTGAAATTCTATTACGTTACTTTATCAGAAAATATATCAATAACATCCTTAAGAAATTATACGAAAGTATTATCGCATCCTACATAAAACACATAAAACATATAGTCATACTTCTTATGCAGAATATGTTTCAGTTTCTTAGGCCTTTGTTTCGTCTCACTTGAGAAAAACTCTTTTATATATTTGTTATATCTAAGAAAAATGATATTTTCTAATCATGTATAGGATAAATAATCATAAATATTTCACAGAAATCAGATATAATATGTATTGGATAGAAGACAATACACTCATTTTACAGAATCCGAATTACATGTAGTAGGCCGTAAAAGAACCATACATATTTTGAGGACAATTAAGCAGGAAAATAGTATCAAAACTTCACCATATCGTAGGGAATGTTTTAAAACAGAGAAACATTGTCAGGGAATTTGTTTTCTCTCCCTAACACCTGCTGCGTAAACTAGCAAGATGTCGTTAAAATTAGAAAAGGACAACCAAGATAATCCTTGTTAAAAGTGACGTTGACTATGAGAAATTCCACAAACTTCAATTTACTGCTTCAAGAATGATAAGAAATGTAACGAGAAGAGGGTAGAAGATTGACACATGATGTCCAATCAGCTATTTCACACTCCATTCCCCAACAGGAAAGAAACAAATTGTTGAGTCAAAACAGACAACCTTTAAAAGTTAAATCTGTGTCTACGAACACAGAAGAAAATGTAGGAGACAGTCTCAAAAAAATTAAAAAGGCCTATCGAAATGTCTTCATACTGTTTCTTCTTATTCTGCTTAATGGGAATCAGACACAGAAAAAGTTGAAACCTTAGGAAGCGAGAGATCTCGTATAATGAATAAATTTTAGTAATAAAGATTTAAACAGTAAGTAGATATTAGAAACATTCTCCACTCTGAAGACAGAATTTAATTTCTAGGAAAATATAATCTTATTTCTTCTAGTCCTCAGAACCTCTCTTATAAAATCATATTGTTTTGACCAAGAAAATTGTACACTTAAGACTGCCCCAGAATTTAAAAAAAAATCTGTAAATATGGGATTGATTAACCTGAGGTAGTATAAACTTATAAGCAAACTGGAAAGTTAGGATGGAAAAAATTGAAAATATGAGAATAGAAGAACAAATGAGGTCCGCACGACTACCACTGAAAATTGAAGACTTGATAGCAATTCTTCATAGGATTCCCTATTTGCTCAATTTAATTTTTTTGTTTTTCTCCACCCCAACCCCCCCCCCCAGGTTACCTGAAACTAATAATACTTTTTTTATATTCTTATACTCATATAAAAAACATAGTTTATTGTAATAAGTTGCATTTTTAAACTTAAGAAATATTAATGCATTTGTTATTGCTAAACTCACATCAAAGAACATTTGAAATTAGTTCTTCGAAGGTTATTCAGATGGAAATATATATCATGAAAAGACAAGTGATATACCTAAATAGTTCCTATTAATATCAAGAACAAAATACCAGTTGGGAATATAATTGGATTTCTTCCAATCTTCCAATTAATTCGCATTCTACCCTTTATCCAGTTTGATTGTAAATACAAATCTTCTATAAAATTAGAAACAATTTCTATTTAACATAATTACGATCATTGGCCAATTACATGATGACAAAGAGAGTACTAACATTAAAATAAAAGTGATAACTTTTATAGTTTTTATAACTTTGACCATTAAAAATCTTTTTCATTCCATCGTCTATCATCTATCAGAAGGACTAAGTTGATTGGTGGCCACTTTCATATGTTATCTTTTTTAAAGATGAAATAGATATTTAACACTGAAATAAAAAACAAAATGTCCATAATGTCATCAGGAAATTTTGAAAAGAACTATTGATCTTAGAGATTTCATCAGAACCTCATTAGTAATCTTAGCAGGTCCGAACACTGAACAATTTAACACAAAACTGTCAACTTCAAGAGTACAACAGAAGAAAGCGAAGCAACACTCAGGTACTTTACTTGAAGAGAAAAGAATCCAACATCCAGGAGTTTAATATGAAGAATTGTGTAGAAACAACATCACGCAAGTCGGAACATTATACTAACTTAACACTCCAAGACATTAATTAATATATCTCGTAGAATAAAATATGTTGCTAAATAAATAATTTTAACATTTCATTAGCTTTTATATTTTTTTTGATTTAAGTTTTCTGTTTTTTATTTTGTACAGAATAAAAAAAAAGTAACACAGAGAAAACTCTTTACTCTTTTTTACTCTTTTAAAATTTAATTGACAAACAAATAAATTTTTTGGTATATTTACATTATCTTTGCTCTCACATTATTAGATTGTTCGTTCAAAACGGAAAAATTTTTTATTTTTTACCCCGCCTGGGTCCCACTTATTCTGTTAAGATAATAACGCAAATTTAAATAAAAATCGAAACTTGATAAACTTGAATATAGAACCGTTAATTTATGCAATTATTTTATATTTCTATTTTATTTATCCAGAGAAAAGTCTTATAAAAGACACTAAAACAAATTCTGTTAGATGGACATTGGTTCTGTGTATAATCCTGTGTCAGAAACCTTTTATTCATTTATAAGAACTACTAAATTTTACTCAGACATTTTCTACCTTTTTCAAACAATTTTCTATTCCTTTGTCAGACAGATACTTATATTTCTGTTACAGGTACTTATAATTTATTGTCAGAAATCTCTTTTCCTGTTTTCTAAATTCTTTTTGCCCATGTCAAAAAAATTTATTTCTATTTCTTTACCAGACATGCACATCTTTCTCATTTTTTCCAATTTATTTGTGAAACACCTCATTTTGCAGAACAGAATGCGTATTTACTTGTCAAAAAATCTTTACCTGTTTCATAACCCATAATTCTGAGCTATTGACTGACATCTCTATAACATTTTTAGACACCTATTAATTTGTCAAAAACTTCGATTTCAGTGTTAGACACCTCTATTATTTTGTCAGTAATATTTCTTTCTGAGTCGGCATTTCAATGTCTTGCTCATGCAACCATATTGTTTTGCCAAACACTTCTATTTTCATTTAGATACTTGCATTTTAATGTCATAAATCTTTTCTTCTCGTTTCAGAATTTTTTTCATTTTGTTAATATCTCCTACTTCTATCCATGTTTCAATATGGGAATAATTTTATTAGTTTTTGTTCGATTTTAAATAAATAAACTGTAAATGAAAAAATTCTGCGGAACCTGAAACAAGTATTTCATTAGTTTTCCTGTTCCTCAATTTCCTTGCTTTTTTTAGCATTTGAAAGAAAAACAAAGATTTTGGCACTTTTAATTAATTAATATGGGCATGTAACCTTCGTAGAAATGTTTTAAAATTGACCTTTAATAATAGTTCTATTATTTAAAATCGCTTCAAATGAAATTTTGATGTCTGGTTCCAAAATCATGTTATATCCAGTTTCTTTAAAAAAATATCGCAAATTTTTATTAATGACTAAATTTTGCGATATATTTTTATGCATTGATCAATATGAAATTTTCAGCTTATATAGTATTGGGCGAGTTACACATTTCCTATTAGGATTCTTTTCTATTTTTTTTTTATCCACCCATTGTTTTGTTCTTCTCCATTCAAAAGAAATAAAGTAGTTGGGTGTATAAAAAAATTATTTAAGTAGAAAAGATAAAGCTCGCTGAGTGCTGTATTTCCTAAAAAAATTAATATTGATTGGGTAAACAGGGAAAATTATCGCAATATTCCATTTACGAGAAAAATTTGGCAACTTTTCAAAATTTTAGATATAACATTTTTTTTATAGGCAAATATCAAAAATATATCTTTAGGAATTTTATACAAAAAAACAATCATTGTTTAGTTTAATTTTAAAGTCTTTTTGGCAAAGGTTATTTAACCGATATTCAAAAATATCAGTCA
>JABUQX010011723.1:2500-5000 GCA_015478945.1 Trachelipus rathkii | reverse complement strand
TAATATATATATATATATATATATATGATATATATATATATATATATATATATAAATATATATATATATATATATATATATATACAAGTATATATATATATTTAGTAATTAGGAATCACTGTGATTTTTTACCCAATAGAAACTACAAGCACAAATACAAATTTAACGGATTACAGAAGACCAATAAAAACAGCAAAAATCTAAATTAAAATAAAGTAAATTATTATAAATAGTAAGATATTATACTCTTGAACTGAGTAAGCGACTTTCTACTTTTTACATTATTGGAACCAAAAGGAGGTTGAATTGCCAATTCGGTAATGTAAATATTGAAATAACTATTTCTGATTAAAATTTTTTGTTTTTGCATCTTGGTTAAGATACAAATGCAGGACACCTGAACTATGCCTACAGCACCCGCACCCCCTCCCCCAATCCGTGAATAATGGCGAATATCTCATATGAAAACTAATAATTTTAGTTAGATATTTTGCTTACATCACCCATTGGCAACCATGATATTCACCTTTGCTTCCGTAGTTTGTAATATGTTGGTAATTCATTAGAAAGAGAGCCCGAACTTAATTTTTTTTAGAATACTCTGCAAATGCATTAAAATTAAGAAAAAGAACGTAAAATAAAGCCTGCTAAAACCACTATAACATGATTTATTGAGGTAGAAACTTTTCACATTTTTCTCACACCTTCATTGAAACGACTTTAGGATATGTGCCTCATATACCTAGATTCAAAAGAACAAAATATAGCAACATTTGGAAATTGGGAAATAGCTAAGAAGATACAAAGAGAGGAATTTCAATTACAGTTTGCATTTAGGAAAAGGCAGGGTTGGGCAGCAGTAGTACCTAGCACAAACCTGGCTCTTTTAAAGGTTATATACGATTAAAATTCTTGCATGTACAATGAACAAAAGACAAAGACTTAATAGAGCTCAGTATTGAGCTTTGTCAAAAGAAAACAGAAAGTAGTAAGAAAAACTGCTTAGAAAAAAAGTTCTACGTTTAGACATTTGTAAGATCATCTTAAAAATCAAGTGGATATTCTAAAGAATTTTCCCATGATTTATATATATATTATAGTATATATATATATATATATATATATATATAATATTAATATATATATATATAGATATATATATATATATAATATATATATATATATATATATATATAATATATACGGATTCTTGTCAATTATGCCGTGAGGAGTTTTAGCAATAATCGATTGCAGGCATCCGAACGAATTTATTGATAAAAGTACAAAATAAAACTTTATTGTAATGAAAGAGCTTCCCCACCTTTAAAAAATATTTATAAACAAAAAACAAATCCTAATTATTATTTAAATCTACCGTAACCTAACGTGACCTAACTCAATTTAACTTAACCTAAACAAACTTAAAATTAGTGTATAATTTACTTTCACTTTTCCATTGTTTCCAATAAGCAATTCACACCTTAAACATGTTGTTAATGAACTTATATAAAGGTAGAGAAAAAAGCTTTCAAAATTTTGTTCGATAACATAAATTATGAAAAAAAATTGGACTTCGGCTACATTAGATACCAGATAATGACAAGCCCCATTATATATATATATATATATATATATATATATATATATATATATATCCATATATATATATATATATATATATATATATATATATATAGTATATTACTATATATATATATATATATCAAACTCACCATTCTTCGCATGATATCTCGAAAACTACAATATGTACAAGAAAATTAATAACATATTCGGAATCAGCGTATGAAATTTGTATGGAAAATAATTTTTTGTCTTAAGAGGAGCTCGAGCGCGTGGACAGCCAAGCCGGGGGCGAATCCCCCCCATCAGTCCACCGGTAAGGCAGAGAGACCTCCAACTCCCGTTCTCACCTTTTGCGGTTTACCCGGGGGTATTTCTTTATAGTTAAACAAAAAATTATAAAAAAATATCACTAGCAATACAATTGGCGGGAAACGTATTACCATGATTAAAAGAAATTTCTAAGCAAACTCTTATGTATCATAGAGGTTTGGTGTGTGTGTTCGTTGTAGCATTTTAGGAGAATCTTGGTGGGGCTCTTCTCTGAGAGATTTTGGGGAAGGTACTTCTCATCGTTCATCATTGGCAAAGTTTCTATTTTGCCGGAAGAAAAAATTCAACATGTACAATTTCCTAACATTTAATATTTTTTTTATTATTCACTTATTTTAATTAAAATAAACGATTTTGTATCATAGAGGTTGAACCACTGTTGTGATGTTCGTTTAGTCCATTGGAGAAGAGAATCTTCGGGGGGCTCTTGCTCGTGAGAGATTTTGGCGGGAAGGTATCTTTCTGCATCGTTCTTCATTTGGCTAAAGCTTTTTTTTGCCGGGGAAAAAAAAACTTCAACATGTCGTTCAATTTCCTAACATTTATATATATTTTTTATTTATCACTTATGTTAATTAAAAATAAC
>JABUQX010011722.1:50000-55240 GCA_015478945.1 Trachelipus rathkii | reverse complement strand
TATAATATATATTATAATATTATTAAATATATTATTTATATTGTGATTATAATTTAAATCCCTTGAGGTAACCTCAAGGGACTTTATCATCAATAAATAACAAACTACGAGCATTTGTAGTATTACAATTAAATATATCTATTATATTATATATATATATATTATATATATGATATATTATTATTATATATATATTTAATAATATATATATATAAATATTATTTATATATAATGATATTTAATATTATATATATATATTATATATATAATATATTATATATATATATTATAATATATATTATTATATATATATATTATACATATATATATATTCATAGAATATTATTTGTATTCGAAGGACTTTGCCTATCACTACAATCTTATAGAGTATTTTATAAGTGTACTAAAGAAAGAAGAACTAAAAGAGTTATTAGTTAAATATAATTTAACTTTTACTGTACTTAAATGCTTTTTAATTTGGCCTTTTCAAAATCATTTTATGGATGCCGCAGAATTAGTCTACGATAACTTGAATAAAGTGCATTATTATCAAATAATTTGTAAAATGGTTTGTTATAATGATTATAAATATATTTCGTGAATTTAATACATATTGTTAAAATTTTTTTTTTTCTTATACTATATATAGATGCCAGAATATGCAAGAAGAGGAAGGTGTCCTACGACTCCTATACTCCCAAGAGGACATGATGAGGGCAGTTGTGGATGTACAAGAAGGTGTTGGTATCAAGCAGAACTCATAAATGTAAAATATGGAAAATATGTAATTTTTATATTTTTTTTTTTATAATTTTGGGGGTTAATATATTATTTTATTATTCTTCTTAGTGTAAATAAATTTCAGTTTTACAACTGTAAATAACTTTTTTATTTTTTTTTGGAAAATAAAAATTTTTTTTTTAGCATTTATACTTGTAATTAAACTAATAATAAAATACCAGAAATACATGTTTTTTTTACCCAATTTTTTTTAATATGCTCTACTATACTTGTACTATCCATTGATATTATTAATAAGCACTATAAAATAGCCCTAACCTAAATAATATGCAGTGACCCCTTTTCCCCAATGCAAGTGGCTCTTTTTCGGCACAAAATTTTTTTGACACTTATAATGTTCAAAATTTTTAAAAAACTATTAACGTGCATATTTTCAAAAACTTTAAGTAAAAAACATTCAGAAAGGTCTACATTTCTCAAAAAAAAAAATCTTTACTTCAGTTACATTAGATAATGCTGATTTTTTATCCTTATCAAAGGTCAAAATTTTGACATTTTGGCACCCTATCCCCCATTTGATAGTAGGTCCTTTTCTGTTAACACATGTGTCTGTTTTGTTTTGTTTTTGTTTTTTTTTCATATATTGCTATTATATATGATCCTAACATTTAATTTAGGTCATAACGAACAGGATCAAAAAGTTTTAAATATTAAAAAATTGTAAATATTTATAAAATTATTAAGAAATTCGTATTATTCGTAATCGTAAAATGAATTTGATAACCTTCCCTTCGTTTATTTGTGTTAAGCTAAGTAAGACTCTATAAAGTCAGTCTGTTCATTAGGCGGACTTTATTCTCCTGTAAATGGAAAAAAAAATATTTTTAAGCATTTTCAGAGTTATGAAATGGATATCATGTTTGAGAATTCGCGCTCGTGAGTGAGGTAAAGCCAAAATCTTTACAATTCAAAATGTGAATTTCTTCTCTCTCTCTCCTCTCTTCTCTCTCTCTCTGCTCTCTCTCTCATCTCTCTCCTCTCTCTCTCTCTCTCTCTCTCTCTCTCTCTCTCTCTCTCTCTCTCTCTCTCTCTCTCTCTCTCTCTTCTCCTCTACTCATCTCTCTCTCTCTCTCTCTCTCTCTCTCATCTCTCTCTCTACTCTCTCTCTCTACTCTCTCTCTTCTCTCTCTCTTTTTCTTTCCTTCTATATCTCTTTCCCTTTCTCTCATCCTCTCTCTGCTCTCTCTCTCCCTTACTCTCTCTCTACTCACACACACCTCTCTCTCTTGTGCAGATCAAATTTATTTCACAAAATTCCGTAATCTTTAATAGTTGTGATGGAATGGTTCTTTACAAATTGTAAGTATGGACTGTTGTATTCCGGAACGTTGCTCTCTAACTGGTTTTGAAAAATCATCAAGAAAAAAATCTAATTGTCGTATGGCTTTTCATTTTACATTGATTCTCACTATCGAGGCATTCTATTATCTTCATTAATGAAAGCAAAGGGTTTTAGAACATTCCAAATGTTTGAAATGATTCATCGATTCTTGCTGAATCTTGAAACAAACATCCATTATCAATAAGTTAAAAGCAGTTGTTGCACTATTATAGAGACTGCAATGTTATACACAGTGAAGGTGAAGGAGCGTACAGTTGAAGTCATAACATAAGATTCTAATTACGAATTTTATTTTTTTAGATAAAGGGTGTTAAAAGATCTGAGTTTTGAAGGAAAGTTAATATCATGATTCATTCAAGCTCCTCTTAGCTTTAAACAAATGATTTAAAAATTTCTCTGGTCTAACTTTCACCAGCTCTTTTTCTCCATTAGTCGATGAGCTTTTGTCCATTTGTGTCTGGGAAAATCTTTCTTTTATTTTAATTTTTATATAAAAGTAGTCCGCCTGACAATAAATGTAATGGTACCCTAGATGCGTTCCGCTGTCCATAAGTTTCCAATGTGAACTCTCCTATCTACTGATTTATGTCTCTGCACTTTGGGACACATTGGAAAATTGTGTGGCTAGCGCTTGACATTCAATAAGCTTTTGCACCAGGTAAATGACAGCATCACTACTCTCTAAGTTCCCTCCCTTTGGGTTTCCTTCCATTCCTCTTTGCTTAACTCTTGTAAGTTTTCTCTCTGATACACTCCATATCAGAACTCGTGTGATGGGGCACCTTTTCCTCCTTATCTTTAAATTGGCCGTTCCATCAGGGTCTGTTCTATCTCAACTTGTATTCTTCTTTCGCCAACGATCGCCTCACCTGTACTTCTAACTCTGTTCATTCTTATGACGATGACTCAACTCTCCTTGCTCTTCCACTCATTTAAAACATTCTTCCTCTCTCTCTCTCTCTCTCCTCTCTCTCTCCTCTCTCTTCTCTCTCTCTCACTCTCTCCTCTCCTCTCTCTCTCTCTCTCTCTCTCTCTCTCTCTCTCTCTCTCTATCTGCTCCTCTCTTCTTCTTCTCTCTCTCTCTCTCTCTGCTTGAATCCAGAGTGCCGACTCTACTCTCAGATTCTTCCATTTTTAGTGCCGATGCGATGCGAATTTCAACGGGATGGGTATATCTCCCCTCTATAAAACACTTACCCAAATACTTTATTTCGATCGACGCTCTAGCGTCTCACTGTAGAACAACATAGCATTGCTTATCTGAACATAATCAAAAATTTATCTTGGACATCTCAAATTCACAATGTTGCTAATGTGACCTAATAAGAGCTGGGAGCGTCGACTTTTCTGCACACTCCAATACAGTTATATAAGCTCCTTATTCGCCATTGTTGAGATACTGTTCTTAACTTGGGGAGTTCGCTTACCACCTTCTACTGGATGAGGCTAAGTCTAAAGCTAGAGAGACTAATAACTGACAGAATGTGCTATGCACACCTCAAACGACAGCGTCAACTCTGAGTGGAAATCTCCGAGTTCCCCAAAAGAAAAAGGTTCGAGCAGATCGCTCAAGAAGAAAAAGTCTGCTGGAGTTTCTTTGCATTAAGGTCTCGTCGAACTTTGGTTCATTAACTCAGGAGTTGACACGGTTTAAAAGAATATGTAATCCGATATTCTCGTCGTCTTCGGGACGCAATCCGATGCAAGAATGTCCTAAGCTTTGGGAAGCTAAAATCTGGATATTGCGCCATGCATGAACAATGCAATCATTTTCCTGCGTTCCGAATATCCTGACAAACAGTCTTAATCTGCTTTCTCAACCCTCATTCTCCCCAGATTTCCCGCTGTTCTATCTTTTTCCTCGTTGAGGATCTTTTAAAAGGCCTATGATTTCAGTCCAGAGAAGAAATTCAAAGTGCTTCGGATGAGGGAGATAAAAAGGAACAAAAATATGGGTTTACAAAGAGTGTTTGAGCGGTTGTACAAAGTGCTGGCAAAAGTGCATGACAGCCGAAGAAGTACTTTGATGTGATAATTTTAAAAATATGGTGTTTACCATATAGATTTAAATTTTAGTTAAAGTTCTGTGTATTTTTTGACCTACCTCATATATATAAAGTAGTAATTTATTATATATTTATTATATATATATACTATATATTTATATATATATATATTATATATATATTATTATATATATATATATTATATAGTATATATTATTATTATTATATATCTATATATATATATTATATATATTTATATATTATATATATATATCTATAAATTTATTATATTATATATTATATATATATATATATATTATATATATATATATATTATATATATATATATATATATATTATATTATATATATATATTATACATATATATATATTATATATATATATATATATATATATATATAGAGAGAGAGAGAGAGAGAGAGAGGAGTATGTTTGTAAGTAAGAGTTTGTGTATAATTTGCCCATTGATTAACTTCTTTTTTTTAGGAGCAAACTGTATGATTAAAGTCAATAACTAGCTTTCCCTCTGAACTGTTGTTGTTTCGACCATTGTTTGACAAGAACGAAATTTTAACCTTTGTTTGGTTTAGCTTTCGACTCGTATGCGCTCTTTGAAACAGAGGTTTGTAGCGAACTGAAAATAGTCTTTCGTTTGCTTTTAAATATAAATTTTCTTCTATGAAATTGCCTACAGTTTGATAAAAAAAATTTATTATTAATGTTGTTGTTCAGTCAAACATACTTAGACAGACTATTATATACTGTATATATATATATATATATATATATATATATATATATATATATATATATATATATATATATATATATATATATATATATATATATATATATATATATATATATATATATATATTAAATATATATATATATATATATATATATATATAGAGTAGTATATATATATATATATATATATATATATATATATATATATATATATATATATATATATAGAAAGTGAGAGAGAGAGAGAGAGAGAAAACAGAAACGTTAAAAAATACTATATGCCCAAGGGTATCTCAATGTACTCTGATCGTAATCAGAAT